>JAHZNG010000640.1:0-18143 GCA_027744375.1 Orchesellides sinensis
TTTTACTAAAACAGCTAAAACAAAATCATGTTAAAATGCACGCGTATCAAATTATGGCGTTATGCTACGTGCTGAAATGGAAGTGATATATGAATGCACACGAGCACTTGAGCACCCCTTCTTGAAAAAAATGCACGCATTCATATAATATGCTCACATGAGAGGAACATGAAGCGGAAATAACAATTTCCGGTTTAAGACTTAAAGCCCGGTGGAGAGAACCGCATGGAACCAAATGCAAACGGCACTCACATTGCTATGTGCACCTTGACAAAACGGAGTTGGAATGGAAGGATAGTAAGAAGCTGGAAGAAAAAAGTATTTGGTTCAAACTGAAGTTTGTTACTATATAATAAGCCACCATTCCACCACAGTCCGCGTTGCTTCCATGTAACATCACGACACGTTATTGCATTTTCTCAGACAGAAATACATATTATGTATCATCTTATTTCTGCCATAAATACAGCATACGTGATACCCATTTGACTAGTAACGTTTTTCTTAATGAACTCCAATTTCCATCAATAGTAACATGTATGCATATTTCATAGATATATTATATTAAGATATCATATATCACTGAACACATGTCTCTTCTGCTGCATCACATCTCAATGTATTCACCAGAGCGTAGACTATTGCATTGTATTCTTTTCTTGTACCGGATATATGGAAATACAAATATGCCTAATACATGTTTCTTGCACGAGACTGAGACGCTTGCAACTATTATCATGTTACAAACTGGCATTACGAAGACATCGACACGGACACGGGAGTACGTTAAATGCATGCTTACTGTTTATATTATGCGGGTTGATAATTACTTTGAAATGGAACGTGCGCGTTCAAAATATAGTGTAGGTTTATTACCATGTCATATGTATGAAGCTGCATGAAAGGGTATATTTTCAACCCCATATTTATACATGTTCTCCTTTTACCTCACCAACTTTTTCCAAGGTATCCCCTATTTTTCAACAAACACATAAAATCTCATCGTTGCTTTAAAAAGTAATAAAACTTTTACATTCAACGTTGGTGGGTAAAGGAAAAAGCTGCTGCTGTGAGGTGAGAGTGAGGTAAAAATATCGGGGGTAATAGATTTTGGAAATATAAGAATTTTTTGCTACAGGAAAAAACACAAGTTGAATAAAAAACTTTAGAAGAGTTTATTTTGGTAAAAATAGTGTAACAGGGAGAAAAAGGGGAGAAGCTATAAAGACGCGTGTTCATTAAAAATTCTTAAAAACCATACATAACGTATGAAGCATGTATGCGTATATATTATGCATACACACACATATGAGAATTTTTCTACTCTAAAAGACAGGAGACACGCACTCAAAGTCAATCAGCATAACGACTATAACGAGTACGCTGTATGGAGCAGTTAAATTTTTTTCTGTAAGTCATTCAAAAAAAGTTTCGTTTTGGTTTGAAAAAAGTACATAAAGTTGAAGTTTTAAGTGAATGACTGACTGCACTTCTCGGATGGAGTGTGTATATGTACATTTGACTTTATGTATATCTCTGTGTATAAAGTTATACATAGTAGCTCTTTCCTTATTATGATTAAGGAGAGTACTTAACACCACCTAAAACAACTTGGTCGTCTCTCCCCAAACCAGAAGGAACTAACCTGAACTTGAAGAAAAGTCATTATGAACTCGTGTCTGGAATTGTGTATATTTTCTTTCAATGTTTATGTATATTATTGTGGTTGTATGAAGGAAGAGGAATGCTACAAAAGGCGGAAGTTAGTTTTTTGTCTGCGTGTGCATGTGCGTACAATAAAGCTAAAGTATTCTGACAAAGATATGCAGACACAGTAGAAAGGAGTATGAATGAACGATACCAGATGCTATAAGAACAAAATGTGCATAGCTGGAACTGCTTAGTCTTTACATCAGCAAGTTCATTAAAACATAGCTTTTCAATTTAAGAACCTTTTCTATATTCAATAAAAAAATTGGTTTCACCTAAATGTTTTTTTAATGGCGCATTCATAATAGATTTCTATTTCTTTCCAGAATACACCAAGCAAGAATCAATATAGGCAAATCCTTATCGAAATCATATTCACTTGACATGTGTCATCATATCAGCATCTTAACCGTCCTAAAACACTTTTCACGTAACGGAAACATACCTAGATCGCAGCACACACATCAAACTGTATTTCGACGTATTACACGAGAACGGTGGGGTTCAGCAACCACAACCTCCACTTTTTGTTGGTAGAAAACTGGATGTCGGCAAGCCAAACTAGAAAGTCTGAATGTTTGTTTGTGGCACGACATATGTCCAGAGCATAAAAAGAAGCGAATTTGTATGAAGTTGAGAGAAAAGTCTTTCCATTCCATTGCATCAATACTTTTTATCTGGTAGATATTGTTGTTGATTGTCAAATCACATCACGATAATACAACCGACACAGCGGAAGCATTCACATTTTTCGAGAGCATGTTGCAATCTAAAAGCCTCAAAATTTCTTTTCTTTTTTGTGCAAAAATATATATGCTTTCTTTTCATCCTTGTTTTCCTTCCTCTCTTATCTTTTAACCCAATCTGCACGTATTGAATGCGAATACACGGTATTTTACAACAAGCAAAAAACGCTCCTTGCTCCGTAAGGTATTTTCCTCTTGATTTGGTGGAAATGCCTTGAGGATGAGAGATGAAAAAAAGAGTCTGCCGCATCACATTACACTTACAGATCACATACTAACACACACATGCAACCAGCAAAAACACAATATACACAAAAAACATGCCGAAATGGAATGCTTTCTTTTATTTCACTCTCGCCTCTTTCCTTTCTTTTGTTTGTGTCTATGATATTCCCCGATTCGCTCTCCGTATTTTTGTGGTTGTGTGTATGCAACCGTGTTGCAATGCAAAAAAGTGGGAGCGGAAAATGAATAAAATCCTATTTACTTTAAAAAAGGCATCATCATAATATGAATGAATGAAGGAATGAGGATAGAATAAGCAAGAAGATCTTTTCCCCGTTTCTTTTTTCATATTTCTACTTTCTTCCTGTGCATCTCTTTCCTCTGTAATTGTACGTGTTGGTATGAAAAGTGGAAATGGAAGGAAACAAAAAACAGGTTCTTTTAATGCACCACTATCAAAGTCAAAATAGGATGAACGAAACGTAAAATCGCCTCTTTCCTTTCTTTTGTTTGTGTCTATGATATGCCCCGATTCGCTCTCCATATTTTTGTGGTTGTGTTTACACAACCGTGTTGCAATGCAAAAAAGTGGGAGCGGAAAATGAAGAAAATCCTATTTACTTTAAAAAAGGCATCATCATAATATGAATGAATGAAGGAATGAGGATAGAATAAGCAAGATCTTTTCCCCGTTTCTTTTTTTATATTTCTACTTTCTTCCTGTGCATCTCTTTCCTCTGGAATTGTACGTGTTGGTATGAAAAGTGGAAATGGAAGGAAACAAAAAACAGGTTCTTTTAATGCACCACTATCAAAGTCAAAATAGGATGAACGAAACGTAAAAACAGATATTGTACAATTTTATATGACTTTGGTAAAAATGTAGTTTTCTATTTTAAACATGACAAATATAATATGAAAATAGGGTTTTTTTTGGAGGATTTGCAGTAACTTCAGGGCTAGCTTTTACTCTTGTTTACATTACATATTAAGGTGAATACCTACGTGCAAAAAAAGATTGAGATGTACACAACCTTTTACAAAAATAAACTAGGTTTGTACCTTGGAATATAATTCGGTATCAAACTTGACTGGAATGTTACATATATTTTGAGGGAAATAAGTATCTTCAATTTGCTTTGTTCGTGACACCATTTTCTCTCCATCCGTCAATAGAAAGCAAACGAAAAACAGCATGGCAGTGCTGTTGCTTTCTTGTTCCCTTTTTAAAGGACAGCATTGATTCTGCAATATTATTACTTTTCACATTTCGCAAGCAACAGGACCAACTGACTGAGGAGAATTGTACATACATGCCAATATTTTTCTGACAAGCTGTCTTGTTCCCTTTTTAAAGGACAGCATTGATTCTGCAATATTATTACTTTTCACATTTCGCAAGCAACAGGACCAACTGACTGAGGAGAATTGTACATACATGCCAATATTTTGCTGACACAGTTCACCTTGCCTAAACTTAAGTGAACGATGCGACTTATACAAGTGTAAAAGAATCCTTCTTAAATTTTAATGCTTTGACATACATTATTCTGTACAAATAGCTTTTATCATTGGAACTTCAAAGAAAAATGATAAATTTTGATAAATGATCATCATTCTTATAAATCCTACACACGTCGATCTATTCCATCCGCTACAATGCGGAGCTACCTGTCATGGCAGAAACGAAAGAAGGGTTCAACAAAAGTTCTTGTTTCGGTAGCCATCTGCCATTTGTTATTGCTGCTATTCTGAGTTCTGGTAAGACACCAGCAGAAGGTAACAGAAACTGAAAATGGGATTCTTTAAATCTTTCCAATATGGAAAAACCATGTCTTTCTAAATTGGCTTTGCCGACAAGATAGAAGTACACACATTGGAAGAGTATTATTATGCTTCATAACTTAACATTAAATTCCAGTACAAATCCGTAAGTCAGGTAAAAATACAATCAAGTACATTTATATTACATCCGTATTATCTGTGACGAAAAAACTGTATTCAGAAAGCACAACCCCTCCCTCACTCCTCAGTTATTTTTTGACTTGGCATTACGCACAAACGCGCGTATGCCTATATTAAGCATATTAAGTTACGCTTGGCTGGTTTAGTGACTCGATAAAAAAAAGTTTACAATAGCAAGCAAACGACGAAATATTCAAAGGATATTTAGTGTCGATTGCAATTTGTACATGCCCTTACAACGATGACATAAAATACATAACTAGCAACCGGAAATCTTCTGCTTTCGAGAAAGATTCATGGTAATTTTGATTAGGCAAGGTGTCCCTCGACGCGTGTCCGTAATGCTTGGTTGTTCACTGTAACTAACCGAGAACCAAACTGTACGTAAAACAGAGAAAAAGATACGATGTGGTGAAAGGATGCACCTGCTTCTATTTACAATACCTCTTGCCACAAACCTAACTTGTTCGCTCGTGGTAGGTTCTTACATCCGACTTGTGTTTCGTATCATTAGCATACATGTAGATGGTATCAAACTATAATTTAAACATGCTTAAAAATTAACTGCATTACTGCCTATCCTGTTGTCCAAATCATGGTTGTTCATTCTAATAACAACTTCATGACGGTATAGCTCTTTCAATAGCTTAGTTTTTCTTAATTTATTGGACGGATTGAACATATTTTTCAAAAATTCCCATTTCTTCGCCTTCATGGAGGGCAAAAAAGACATAAAAGCCAAAGCTCATTTACTATTCACTCAATAAAATCCGTTGATAATCCTCTACATCCTCACATATTTCATTACAGTATCATAATCATGATGATCGTATCATCGTGAAAAAGTGATACAGCAGTTTTGTTGTTATTGTTATTATTACTACTATTATTATTACTGTCACGGTCCCTGATTTTTATGGTGTTTACTGCACCTGTGCGTATTATGCCCGTGGATACATTCATATTATACAGTAGCATTATCACTCACCAAAACCAAGAATTTTACCATGATACATATCACAACAAGTTTACAATAGAATGAATGAAGTGAATGCACCGTACAAAAGCCTATAATGTTTTAAAATACACACACCACCTTAAGTAAGCTTTACATTATTAACCAGAAACTTTCAGCTAAAAGATATTTTAATTCAGTGGCAAGTGTGGCTAAAATTTGTGTATAGAGGTGTGGTACAATAGGTATCGTGAACCAGCGGTGAAGAAAGCAGTCATTCATCTCGCATAGCACCCTACTCTACTTAAGTTTCCTTTAGTTTGAATGAATTGGATATACAGACAAAAGTCTGTTAAAACGGCATTAAATAAATGAAACAACCTTGTTTAAAATGAATTTTTCATTGCTAACTACCATAAAGGGTACAATATGTGAAGCACTTGTTGTTTACATACTGTATTGAATGCATCTCTACTTTAGGCAATAGACCTTCTTTATATGATAGTAATCATAATAGTATATATTCTACCATTACTAAAATACTTTAAAAAAGTAAAGTGTGGATGGATAGTAAACTGTAGTAGTGTGCATGCTTGTTATGAAAAGAGTTTGCTTGTTCCGGGTGACTTCTTCTCTATTCAAAGATGGGTTCATTACACCTACCGTACCATCGTGTGCAGGCAGATGCAGAATCGCTTGCAAATTTTAAAAAATGAATTGTAATGGAAGTGTTATGAAAATTTAAAAAATCCTCAGTACAGTTACTGCGTATGGGTTGTATTATGATACAAATTCAATTGTGACTAAATTTCAGCATTTTCATTTATAATTTAAAATTTGTGATTTTAGAAGTCCTTTCCGCATTTTATTAATTTCGTAAAGTACTACTTCAGCAGCAGATTGTATGTATAACTTCTTAAATAGACTCATAGGATTTTCAAGCAAGTAAGGGGTAGATTTCCAAGAAAGGCAAAAAATTATATGCTAACCTCGATAAGAGTAATGGAGATGATGAACAATGGCGGTGGGAGACATCGGTAGTGATCCGCGTAATGAATTGTAATGGAAGTGTTATGAAAATTTAAAAAATCCTCAGTACAGTTACTGCGTATGGGTTGTATTATGATACAAATTCAATTGTGACTAAATTTCAGCCTTTTCATTTATATTTTAAAATTTGTGACTTTAGAAGTCCTTTCCGCATTTTATTAATTTCGTGTACGACTATTCCAGCAGTAGATTAAATGTATAACATCTTAAGTAGTCACATAGGATTCTCAAGCTAGTAAGAGGTAGATTTCCAAGAAAGGCAAAAAATTATATGCTAAAAAATTTAAAAAAGTACTTTATTACTTTACAAATCCTATAAATACGTGATAAAGCTTGGTAATTCGTGATACATAGCTACATATTTAATGCTGAAAATCTTCCACAACTGTATTTGTCAGTTAAATAGTAACAATCAAGGAAAGAAATTTCTTCACATTCCAAATTATTTTAATGAACTTGTAACGTTTCCTCGAATGGTTTAAGTGGGCACATACATAATACAGTACATTCAAATCTGTCTTAAATCTAGTTGGCACATAATAATCATCCTGGCAATTAACCATTGCCGTAAGGCTTTATAACGATAAGATGTAAGACTTTAATGAAATCTCAAATTATCCCTCAAGGGTGATTTATGATGACAAGCAGAAGACTGGCACATTACACCTGGGTACCACACGCCTAACACAAAGCCTCTCATCTAATATACCATTCTATTCTGCTTGCTTGCTCCAGCCTCTCCCTTTCCACAAAATGACACCAATCCACGTAAATTACCCAAAGCCCCAGTCAAAATGTCAACTGTACTCCCAACAATCCTAATTCTTCTACTTCCACCACTTTAACCAAACCCAGTGACATTTTCAAGATCTCATTAACTTTTACTATACTCCTAATGAATTTTTTTGTAAGACAAATTACCTCTCATCGGATTTGTCATCCAAGTCAATGGTCACAACCATGTCTTTAAACATTAAGTTTCTCCTCGAAAAGGGAACAAAATTCACACTCGATTTTCTTGTCACCTCAACACTAGTTTTACTTCATACGTATAGCAATACAAGACCAACACTGGCATACTTGAACCGAACAATATCAGATTATATTGGTGATTTCAAAATCTCCGTAATGACAGCCAGACAGATTATGTATACGGAAGGCAGTAAAATGTGAATGGAACACCGGTTTGCAAACCAATGTACCTAGTGGCAGTGTCAAATTCAAATCACCTTCAGATCACCCCGTCAAAGACAAAGAAGATTCCGAGACATTGTTGTCATAAATTTATTCTCAGATCGATTCAGACTTTGGTATGTAATTCTGCAACATTGCAATGTAGCTTCCTTTTTCTGCACGCCTTGCACCTAAAAACAGAGATTCATGCACGTTTTTCTCTGACTCAGAACTTCTCAGAGCAAGCATGCAGACAGACGTTTACAGACAAAATTTAACAATGAGACGCGTCTCGTGTCTTTGTGCAGATCTTGATCATCAGTATTCAGAGTTAGTAGCTGATCTTGTGTACTTATGTGTATGTGTGGCGAAAATGTCTGCCAGTAGACTAAGCACAATATATTTGGATCAGTAAAGGCTGACGATCAGATCACAAAACCTGTGGTAGCAAACGCGACAAGATCACCTTTCACTTTATAAAAATCCTCTCACTCTTTTGAAGACTGACGATTTCGGGAAAACGTTCAGTCCTAAAAAACACATACCTTATGGCTTGTACTTATACTTATGTACGTCTTGTATGCGTTCACATAACATTCACGTACATAACGTATAAAAGTCGATCTTCTTACTTAACCAGAAAACCAACTTGCATGAATTCTCTCTCTCTTTCCATCACACACACACACACACACGTTATGCATTTAAGTACTTCCTTAGCAGAAGTTAAGAAGCCGACTGACTGAACAACCGGCTAAGGTAGATGCTTAAAACTCTCTAGAACATTGCTGGGGTGTTGAAGAAGAATAATAACGTTTGAATTCTCATAAATGCAAGTATGTACATGAGATTGTACTTACTCACACACACAGTCATACATACGTCAAGGTATTTTTTGTGGGTTCTCCCAAAGCAAACCCTTGTACACTAATCCACAATATGTACACAGTTATTGGCTTATGGGTCTTCCTCCACTTTTTTGAATTTGGTCTAGCTTAACTAAAAGCAACCTAAAAAATGAGTTGACGTATACTACGAAGCAATACGCACGAAAAAAATACATACAAAAGACATGCAATGCAATGGGATCAAACTGTATATGGATTTTTGGATATCTGCAGCTGCTTTGGATACCACCTTCACAACAATCCTAAACTCCTAAATTGTACATACACAAGAAGAGGTTTGAACATTTTTCCTTTCAGTAATGATCTAACCAGCAAAATAAGAGCAAGCAGACCTCAACCAAAACCCAAAAAATTGAACGCACGGTTGAGCCAATTGGTTATGTTTTGTGGATGAATCTCTTCTTGGGTATTACAACCACCACGCTCTGCTTATGCACTTAACTATAGGAGATTGCAATTGCCAGTTATTAAAGTAGGTTTGAGCTTAACCAAATTAAAGTGTATGCAGTAGCATGCACACACAACAAACATCATTCATTCATTCATAGTTTTCCTTCCGTCTCTTTCATCGACCTTACTGGCTGCCTTATTATTACGCGTGGAAAAAGTACGACTGCGAAGTGTTTGTGGGGATGGTAGCCGAAAAATAACCAAATGCATATGTATATCCAACTATGAAGTTTTTGTTCTACAGAATAGCTTTTAGATTACTAGTTTTGATATTTAGTATGGTACGCAATGAATCCATGTGTGGTGTCCCTTGCGCCCTATGCAGTTTTTATTGTCGCAGCACTCCAAGGACTTCACGAAACGTTTCATTTTACTTTAGCCATACAGAAAACAAGTCAATGTCAAAAGAACTCAAGTTCATCCACGGGAATAGCATGGGACGATGAAAAATGCATGAGACACGAGGAATTAGTATGGAGCATGTGAAGGCATGCCAGCAATGCAATAATACTGTTTCCTAGTCTGCTCCTACTGCACCGAAAAATACCAATTTCTAAAACCCGACTCGGCTCTAAATGAATGAGCGTTGTTGTTGTAAATAATCATTTTGTGAAGGCAGATTGCATTCCATGGGTTTAGACGGGTGTGTGTTGCAGTGCAAAATAACAGTCAAAGAAGACTGTCGCATGTGTAAAAAGATACATTATTATTATGATTATCGTATCCTTTTGTATACATATTATAAAATGCTTGCAACGCAACGGTTTTTATGCATGACTTTGTGTGATGCTTTCTTTCTCTCTTGGGAAATGGGATGATGCGATGTGCACGTTTATGAGACAAGAAAAACATGAAAGTTATACTTAGCGTAATGTCTGTGCATGCATTCATTCCATTTCTTCGAAGAAAGGCGTTGATAATGTCAGTAATATTAGGAGGAAGGATAAGAAGCTGAAGAGGATCTCTGTGAATTTTTCTTGGAATGATTCTGCATCATGCATACCATCTTGATCTCAATTCAGTGTTATGATGCACATAATTTCGTTACCCAGAGAGAGCCTTACAAATTCAAGAGGGGGAAATGTCATCAGCATCAACGATACAAATCATCATATTACGAGCCGAAAAATGGGGACCTTATTTAAGGAAATGAATGAATGGACACATGCATCATGCATATAAAAACTTGTTTCAGCGTTACCATATTTTCTCTCTCCATCTTCCTTCCCTAATGCTAAAACGTTTTCTTTGAGAGGATGAAATTGATGCTCATCCTATTCTACCTTCCGTTGTCTGTAACCTTTGCCTTTCTTCTGTGAAAACCGCTCATATGCAAATTAGCTTGGTCTTAAAGAGGTGGGTTTGTATAGCATGCTTAATATATGCAAAAGAACAGTTGGACGACTACTCTGACTCTGGATGAAGAAGCAGCAGCTGGTCGGGTTCTGGATCAGCAGATCAGGAACTAGGACATCGATTTATGTATCGGGAAGGAATTACAATACATCATTTTGTGTGTGCAATTTTATCCTGTCGATGATACTCCTTGTTTCAATGTACATGTTGTTGCGTTTTCATCGACACTGTCTTCCTCAAACCAACTTTATGTTAATGCAATTGAAGTTCTCATTCATGTTATAAAATACAAATCCCTAAAAATAATGGGAATTTTAATAACCAGTTAGCCTTAATTCAAATAAAATCGGTTTTTGTCTTCGTATGCCCCAAACAAATAAATGAATATCATTTATGATGAACATAGTATATAACCCAAAATCTTAAAACCTGACCTTAAAGGCCACTTTATAACGTGGAGCACACTTTTTACCAACTCCGTAGTAGTAACAGGAATAATAGGACTACCCCAAATTAACGTTACAGTCAGTGAACAAGGGATATCAAACACACGTCCAACATCCCTCCCGCAACCCATAATAAATACTATTCTTACTTCATCTCGCTGAAGAGACAAAAAGCCGTATTTGAACTGAAATTGAACTCACGGAAGACCAGGCCACAGACGACTAGAGATGAAAGAAAACACCACGTAGAAAAAAACGACCAAGACCATCGCAAGAATATTATCAAGAAGAACATCAGGGCAGCAGGCAAAAGAGAAGATTTTGTTACTGCCAAGCCTGCTGCTGAGACAAGAGATTATGTACATTAATTCTTTTTAAGCTCAGCACCACCACCATCAGCTTCCTAACAGCAGCAGCCGATCGGCCCGTTCTCTCTATATTTTTTATATTCTTCTATGGTCATCTGGTGCTCATTTTCCTTCAAAAGCTACTTAAATATAGGTCTTTTGCTCTTCTAGTTAAAAAACACATCAAGCCCATTTTCTTGCTTAAGTTTACAAAGCTCAAGTCTGCTTTTTTTGTCCCATTCCAAAATGAAGATTGCATTGGCTCGTGTTGGCCTGATGGTTCCCTGTATAAAAAATATCTTTACATCTTTTGTGGTTTTTGTTCCTTTCCTAGAGCAGTTGCTTTGCAGTTGTCTTTCTTTTTTATGTTTAAAAAGTAAGCAGCTGAACCATAATGTGTTCCTTATAATTTTGTACGTAATAATAATATCCTAATGATCATTGTGATGATAATCAAACAAAAGAACTAATACTAGTTTTTTATGGGATGGTATCTTCTCTCTTTAAAGATTCCCTGTTTTGCAGAAAAGCAAGGTAATAACCAAACAAGTAAGGCACAGTCAAATAGGGCTTGGTCAGTAACTAACGTTTCTTTTCGTATGGGATAGATCAGGACAAGACATACAAAATATGATCTACTAGATTAACTTTTCTGCAAAAAATCGTCCGTCTGTATATTTTTTTCTTGGCAAGGGTTTTCTTTTGCTAATAAAAGTGCCAACGTGACGGACAACGACGAGTACACACTAAAGGATAATGATGACGGTGGTATAAGCAATAAAATGCAATTGGATGATGTAATGCATCAAATAAGATCACATATGAGAGTCAACCCATCGTGGTAAGTATTATCATCAAAATCATGATCCAAGTGTGACCTATCCTTAGTTTTTCTTTGATCCTATCATTTTTGATTGTTACTTTATAGCTGTTTATTGCCTGTAGTACCGTAACTCTTGCCATATACCACATCAAAGCCACATTATAACCTCACCTAATGCCTGACTGACTGACATAAGAAGAGAATTAAGGACAGTAGTATAACATGCATTGTGGGAGCAGCTGCAAGCAGAAGCCTGTCAACATGCAGCACGATTAAAATTGTATATGGGCACAGCTCACTAACTAACTCACTGACAACAATGAGCCAGTGTTGTACGAAAATTCTTATATAGGCCATATTTTATACAGATTTAAGTATATACTTCAAGCTAGCAAAATGACTTTTGCATAATACGTTAGAGTTTGGAATGGGAACGTTGTGCATGAACGGTGATTAATTCAAAGACACGATAAAACGGACAACGGGACATTTTAATGTGAAGGAAAGGAGAGTGATTTCTTGAATTGTGATTAATGGAACAACGTTCGTTCTTGGGAGCTGGTCTGTCATTCATTGTATCTTTATGTATTGTATGCACAAATTACCATTCTTCTGTATCATGTCGCGTCGTGTCAACTGAAAATCAACTCCTTTTGGTTGTACTTCATGCGGTCTTTGTTCCTGGCAAGCGATAACGTTTTCGTGGTATCTTGTTCTTATGCCCTTTGTAAGGTATGGAAGTAAGTGCAAGTAGCAGCATTTGTCAAACAGGCGCATATAGAATGAGTTATCCTTTTTTTGCAACTTTTTTTCGTGGTGGTCTTCCCAATCTGAAAAAATGTTTGCGTTGCTATTTTATGATGAGATGAGCAATATCCCAGATCTTATTTACACAACAGAAAAACCTCTAGTTCTGGTCTGTCGTGCGCTTTTCTTGTTCTTGGCTCAAAGATGTGAAGATGATGATCTGAGGCAACATTTGCACAACAACCTAAGCACACTTTTTATGTGAAGCGTGGCACAAGACAAAATAAAGGTTATAACGTGCGCTTTTCTTGTTCTTGGCTCAAAGATGTGAAGATGATGATCTGAGGCAACATTTGCACAACAACCTAAGCACACTTTTTATGTGAAGCGTGGCACAAGACAAAAGAAAGGTTTATGGATGGTATATATACCTATGTATACTATGTAACCGTATACATTTATATATATTACAGTTTTTATTGCTTCTGTGTCTGTTACAAGTTATTATTTCCACATTCCATTTAGAAGTTTGGCTGGAATACATCTGTCAAAATGTAAATATACACCAAAATGGGAGCAATTTGAACACATTCTCTTTTGAAGAATATAAATGAAGGGATCAAGGGACCAGGAAAAAATATTTTCTTCAGTAGCAGCAGTTGTTCTAAAAAGTAGTAGCGAAAAAGCTCAAATATAATATGGGCATGAGCCTTTCTTCTTTTTAAGAGCAATTAAAGGTAACCCTATTACCATCGCCAGCATATCAGACACGGTCCCGAAGAAATTTTGGAGCCAGCACGGAGCATACCAATGAGCACACCTGCCCTTCCTCTTTCCCTTTCTTTTATATTCACTTGATATATACATATATATATATATATTTCTATTTCCTCTGCCATCATTCTTACCGGTAAAGTATCTTCTTTTGATCTCTTGTAATCATGCTGAGTCTATATACCAGACATTCTAACGTACGTTGCATGATTTGCCACGAAAACAAGTAGCATTCATTCTACACATATCTATTAGAATTTCTTTATTTGAATTCATAGACCAGCATATGCCCTTTCTGGAGAAAAAAGAAGATCTTTATAAAAACTGGGTCGTTCCTTTGAAATATAATTGTCAGGAAACAAATGTGATCCATTTTTCAGATGCTTCTATTTCAGCACACTAAGATGAAAGAGGGTAATAAAAAACTCTCTTCTATTTTAAATGCACATTAAGAACACTCATGCTTCTGCCACAAAGTGTCTATTTCATTATCTGTCTTTAGAGTAGACTCACTTTCAAAATAAAAGTTCAATTTTACCCTGGAAAAAACATGAAATAACCTTTCTTTGAATGACCAACTAATGCGCATTTTGTGATTTTTACATATTTTAGGATGCAAAAGACCTAAAAGAATCCACACACAGGCCAGGCACATGCCACATCAAATAAGTAAAGTAATATCGTCATGTATAAGGGCTTGTTCATGAATATAAACGCAGACGTTGTTTCTTTTAAATATTAGAGAAAGACACCTGCTTCCGAAATGGATGAAGGTGAAAATATATAAAAGAATACTATTTTTCAAGTACACCTTTTATTTCCACTATATGTTTTCCAGCTGAAAGGATAGAGCAAATGCATGGTGTGGTAGACCGGATCATCAAAAGACCAACTGCTTCCTTTTCCTTTTGGGTTTTATTATTATTATTTTCAATTTTAAAACACATTTTTCTGACCAAACCAGTAATATAAGTAAAAATAGCTGCGGAGTGATAATTTTTTCATTCATATCTTTTCGTCACCATTCACTGTACGATATCAGGTTTTATGTAAATTCAAGGAAAAGTACAATTATTTTTATGTTCCTTCATGTGAAGAATGAAGGGAAGAAGCTTATGGCTTGTTCGTAGCTCGTGATTCCTGTCTTATCTACTTAGGAGAATTCACTCTTCCGAAACGCTATTTCGTCGGTGTTTACTCTGCAGACATTATAAGTTAGTATGAAAACTGCAATGACCGGATGCACATGCAAAAACAAGATTGAAACTAGTGAAATGTATGTACATCTGTTTCCGATATTAAAATTTGATAGAAATGCAAATTTTCTTGCTGGAAGACTTACCCCCTTGTTTCATGATTATGAATGAGAATTATTACTTTCCAACCAGAGTATTTTTTATGCTTGCCTCAAGTAATAAAATCCGTTCATTCATTTAAAGGGATGTGGTGATGAAAGATAAGATTAAATATTCGTACAAGACAAAATAAAAGATTGCCTATTTTCTTTCCATATACATCCTAAAGCCCACCAAACTGATCTTTTTCGTGTATCTTAACAAATAAATTGTGCGACCATTCTTTTCTGATGTCAGAAGTAATCCATATCAGCAGCAGCATAATCTCACGTAGATCATTCGGACAAGTTCATCACGGCTAATATAACAAAAACGAGTTAAAAATAAAACTGATGGAGCCTCAGGGCACAGAAATCTTTCTTTTTGTATTTTATCTATTTTGCTACAATATCTAAAGAAAATATCTAATCTTAGTTAAAAATCTTGTAGTGTAGTGAATCTTCTAGATCCCTTATTCACATTTGCCGTACAAATAATGTATGCTTCATATGCGTTTATACATAATATATAACATGTGCGCGTGCCAAAAGTGCCAAAGGGAAGAAAAAAATATAAATAAGAAGAACATAGACTAAAAAATAAAACATATTCACAGATCTTTATCCATAGCATAGACATAAACAGACACACACAAAGTTAAATCAAATTTTAAGAAATAAAATCAGAAATACATAATCCAATTTTCACAAGAGTATTTAGAAACCTTCTGTCTGTACCTAAATTACTAAAATGAACTTCACTTCTTTCCAAGGCATATGACCTCTGCAACAACATTAAACGATCTTTTGAAATAACAGTAAAAAAGATCCATGATTTCTCCGAAATTTTACCACTGAATACCCTTAACATGATACATTTCCAACATAACTTCTCAGAATCATACCTAATATACCTAATACGCAACCAAATTTCAAAAGGGTAATCAAAGTTGATTCATGTTAAAAGGAATTAGAGAATAAAAACTTTTCGTCAGTTTAAGACCTGTGGGCAGAATAGTGATTACTGTAGGTATTCATGTGAATCATGTAAAAGTGCAATAATATTATATTAATAATAATAAGATCTTGATTTCTTTGCATGCATGCAATCAACTAATACTAAAAAATGTTTGCTGTGAGAGTAGCTTGTAGGTATAACGGAATCTTTAAAATTCTGAAAGACCAGACAAAATCTTTTTACTCAGGTACATATTTTTTAAAATGCGTAGCTTTAGCAATCTAAGACAGATACACATTTCATGCATAATTGTGCACAATATCGTATTCTCTTCAAAACATTGTATTTATGTGTATATCAAAGTACATATAGGTTTTAAGGATATATGATTATCATTAAACTTTGTTTCACTGTCTCACTGACTGACTCTGGCTTGTGGCTGTGTCTGCGTCTGCTTGTAAATTAAAAGGGATGAATGCTAATTAGGCAGAAATACGATATACATATGGAGATGAAATAGAAAATTATAGAATTCTTTAACAAAGTTCAAGACAAAACCCGATCTACACGTAGACAAAATATTGAATGGATTCCGTCCGAAAACATAACGCCGTTGTTTCTGCTGTCGCTTGTAATTCGTAGAATGCCTCAAACAAATCTTCGTTGCACGGAAGCTGGCAGGCAAAGTTTGGTGAGTTAGTGAATATGAATATGGGATTTGATTTTTATTAAAAATGTTTTAATATTGGGTGTTCCATTTCATAAATACATATTATTTCAGCTACTAAAATAATTTATGCCAGCTTTTACTAGAGTTATAAAAAAATAACTGGACCCGACGTAATACGCTGGTTGTCACATCATACTAGCCGAGGATATTAAATAATGAAAATTGGTTCATTTTCTGAGAAAAAGTAATTGTAAATTCTAATGTATTAAAAATACAAATCTCACCTGCATTTCTCATCATGCAAGGTTTAAGTTTGCTAGTCCCGAAGAAGTACATGACGCTTTTGAACTCAATTCAAAAATGGGAATAATTTAGGAGGCAAACAAAAACTGGGTAAAAGTAAATAACAATGAAGAACAGTTATGGGATTTAGTGATGATGGTAATCAATCGACAGGGATAATCCGTTTCAAACTAAAACCCTCAAGGTAAGCGTATTTTGTTACAAAACCTTTAGTTAATTCTTCGACAGTTTGTATGTACCTGGAGGGTATCACGGTTTGTTTACTTGAATGGAATGAAATCGTCTTGTCTGCGTTTTTCTCGAAATGTGGAATATCAAATCAGATCCATAATCCACACAACTAGCATGATGGCACGTAAATACTAGTAAGGCATAGTTATGCATGTTTGTAAATGTAGAGCAATAAATCAATCTATCTTTGCCATCATTCCGTCATCATCCTAATAACGTGATCTATTCATTCATTCACGTATTTTTACCATAAGTTTCAAGCTATAAATAAAAGAGTGGCCAAAGGAAACCTTCCTTAAAAAATATTCTGTACTGATGAGCCAAACTTAAATTCGGTCAGTCTACCATATGTCTGTGCGATCAGCAGACAAAAAAGGGGATTATAATGAGTAAAATATTATTTTGATGTTGATTTTTCTATGATTAGTAATTAATAACTGATAGATTGGGAGGGACAGGATATATTGCAATAAATAGATGAAAGCGTACAAGTAAACGATGTACTGTATAGATAGTAGAGTTAACCCAAACGACTTTCGCTCCGGCTTTCTTTCTCTGTGTTGGTGGTGATTAATTATAGGAATTAATCATTTTTATATTGACTCATACAAGTCAAGTCTGTCATGCAGTATTTTTTGTGGGTGTCCTATGGCTTCTTTATGTTTGTGACAGACAGCTTGTACGCTCAATATTCCATTCATTAAGCCCTTGTATACGGGTATGTATGTATGCGTGCTGTCTATTGGTATTTTACAGGATGAATAGAATACTTTTATATGTATTTGCATTTAGGGTAGGGTGATGCCACTACATAAACACGCTATAGTATCATCCTAATGGGGCATTTTGAACAAATTGTGACGTCATCGGATTCACGCTGTACTCATATCTATATATCAACCCTACAAGCTTAGAATAAGAATAAGAATAATAACCCTGTAGAATAAGTCTTGAAAGTAGTATTTTATTATTA
>JAHZNG010000641.1:0-20030 GCA_027744375.1 Orchesellides sinensis
ATTTAATATAAGCTGAACTATATGAGCATGGATTGAATTTTGCATCTATCTGTAAATCAAAGGCAAAAGCTCATTATATTCGTTAGAATGATGGGGCGGTCTAATGGAGATCGGCAGTGTAATGGAAAAAAATCCGGTAATTAATTGAATCAGATGAATAAGCAAATTTTAAAAGTGGAATAAATGGATTTTGCTTATTTTTTCTTGAATCTAGTTCGTTGGGTTAAGTGTTGCTACTTACGAATGATTGACTGTTTCTTAGTTGGAAGATGACTAAAAATTCTGGTCACTGTCAAGTAATGCTTTTTCCTTTTTAGTCGCCTCCCTCTCAGAGTAATATATGAGTACTAATGTCAAGCCATGTATGTATATAGAACGGAAGGAATTCATATAATTCCTTGCCTAAAGATTTCATCAAAGTTTTATTATTGCAACGCAAAACGCAATCGGATTAATCTGTTCAGGTCTTCAAATTCTGTTTAAATGTATTTTGACAAACTGAACAGATGTATACCGACCTATTCATACATATGTACATATACACAAGTATGTTCGTGAACTCCTATGATTTCTGGAATTTCCTCGTACGTGGGAACTCCAGAAAGCCCTAATAATAGCAGCTCCATCCTTTATCGGTTTATCATCTCCTCAGTAAAGATGTTATTCTTCTCATAAAGCTAATAGGCACATTTTAAGTATGTATTTTATAAAAGGGTTTCAATGTAATGTGGATCAAGATTGAGATACTATCTTTTGTCTTTATCATGCATATATATGGGTGCGCTTCATTTCATGTCATGTAAATAAATCACAGATGCACTGAACTGTTATACAATATTCAACGCGCTATAAAATTTTCACGATGCATGCAGTTAGTTATGAGAACATTTTAATCTTGGGCTTAGGAATCAAACGTCTTGTCTTAACCAATGTAATATTATTCTCTCAAGCCTTCCCATGTTAGTTATTCCTAAATAATAGTTAATAGGATTTTAGTTATCTTACCTATGTTCACAAAACTTTGGTTATATATTATTTACATAACTTTGTAAGTAAGTGGTGGATTTTAAAATAACTTTAAAAAGTCAATCCTACTAACAAGATTGCATCTGAGTTTCTCATTCTTTTTTATTTTCCAAAGTTTTGGAAGTAGAAATTATCCGACTCAGACAATTTTGGCTTAACCGTGGGAATGGAAGTATTTTTTATCCACTTGCTTACTTGTAAAAAAACTACACATGGATTATTTTTCTATTACTTTCAACACTTCCCATATAAGTGTATTTTTAACTATATTGATGTTCAGTTCACATATTACTAAATACCTTTTTGCAACCAAGAAATCAATGAGTAGTTGTGGTTGTAAACCGTGTATGTGTATCAACAGAAGTTTGGAATTTCCAATCATGAGAAAACAATCCACATCATTTTTTTGTTGAGGGGGCGTGCAAAATTCCTACATCGTTAAGAGCTCAGTTTCAGAAACAAAAGAAATTCCAGGAGCTTCTATATAACAATCATCCACGTCCGTAAAACCCATATAAGAAAGATGTTATTATACATCAATTCGTAAACATTACATACACATTTACGTGATTATGATATTTTATATTGTTGACCATGTTTGTCCCATGCAAAAGGTAATGCACATAGTTTTGATTATAATATTCTGACAAGCAGATTAAATTAAATAAGTTGCATTCAGCTCTTATACGACGCTGCATAGGCTGCGAGTATAGGGGATTTATGTGAGAACATCAACACAGCAAAAGTTGTTTATTGTCCAGGTTAGTTTGTGTTTTTGCTCTTTTATACTTACAAATAAAGTAGACAAGCTCGTACATTTAAATCACAGTATCATAATTGACAGTAGACTAGTTTCATGCAGTACAAAGGCAGCAGTGACTGGTTAATGTTTAGAAAGCGTGACCAAACTATGACCATAATAGAAATTCATGTGTTGAGATGAAAAGCTCAGCCTCTTCAAAGAAAATGTTAAATTGTGCAGTGGTTGTTATTTTGTGGCTGTTATGTATTTTTGGGGTTCTTCCGATGGCTTCAGGACAAATTCCTGGTATGTAATCTATTTTATACGATGAATATATTCATACATGTTTTTGATTAAGCCGGAGCCTTAAGTCTTTGTCCCATCTTTAAAACCTATACTCTATAAATAAGTTTTCAACTGCTTTTATTTTTTAGACAGTAGCCAGGCCGTTCGTCTTTACTACTATCCAAATACACTGTGAGTTTGTATTCACTATTGTAAATTAGCCAATTAGCCTTAGTATCTTATTAAACAGCGAAAGCGAAGCTGAAGATGCTTTATGTGATTACCTTGTCCGTGTGTCTGTAATCGAACACGATAACTCAAAAACGGTTTCTCATAAAGACATGAAATTTGGCGTATATAGGTTAATTATAAAAAGACAGGTCAAGTTCGTTAGCCAGCAAAATCTGTCAATAAACAAAACCGTCAGGCACGAAAAAACCGTTTTATCCCTTATTTTACTCATTACAACAAAAATATCCATAGTGGAATATTTTGTACCACCCAAAAATACGAGGGGAATATGTTTATGGTACAAAATAAAAAGTTTTTTATAGGGTATGTTTCGTGGTTCTACGTATAATGATGGACATTTTGATGGTCCAATGTAAAAGGTATATTTGGATGGTTATATGAAGATAAATATGCAAATGCTATATTTTAAAAATTAAAAGGTAGTAAATATATAAGTGAAATATATGGTGAATGTAAAGCTTTGTTTTCGCTGCTTCCATCTATAGTATAACGTCTTACGTCAACTAGTTACTCACGTTTACAAAATATATTCTACAGGAATTCCTCCGAACGCCACGAAGTATTCATTTCTCCAGACACATCCTCATTCCAAAATGCAAAGCTTGACACGAATAAGCCAGCAAAGATCATTATTCATGGAGTTGGAGGAAACTGTATGAAAAATGATTTCCCTTTCAGAGCAATAGAAGGTAAGAAAAGAATGTTCTGAATAACACTTTTGAGTAAACAAACTGGAGATGTAAAATATAAGTAAGTTACATAAAGGTTGTATTTATCTATACATTTTAGCCTACTTACGGAAAAAACATACAGGGCAAGAGGATTACAATATATTTTGTTTAGATTATGGTCCCCTTGCTCGACCAGCAGGGAGAATCAGTAATGGGGAAACAAACACTTCCTTTCGAACCAGGTTCGAGTATGTCAGTGACCTTGTTTCGGAAAAGGCAGCAAGCTTTATTTTGGCTTTGAAACAAAATGGATACATCATCAGCCTTGATCAAGTACATATAATTGGCCATAGCCTTGGGGGCCAAATTTCCGGTTTTATTGGAAGAAAAATTCAAGAGAAAACAAATTACCAGGAGAAGCTTGGGAGAATTACAGGTGTGTATAACTGAGAACCTGATACTTTATATAATTACTGATGACAAATCAGCTTTTCTAATTAGAGACGTAATCAATGCTTCTTTATTTTCAAAAGGATTGGATGCCATGAATATGTTCATTATATATAATAACGAAGTCAGACTAAGGAATCAGCTTGATCTTTCGGATGCAAACTTTGTAGATATCATTCATACAAGTCCGATTGGCCTAAAGGGCGACTTTGGTCACGTTGACTTTTACCCGGATGGTGGAATCCATCAGCGTTCTTGTCTTATGAAAGGGCCTGTGTCCAATGTAACAGAAATGATAACAGGTAAAGTTGCAAACCTTAATACTTTCCCAAAACATCATGGTTTATGGAAATACTAGCCTTTCAATGTAAATCGTGGAGGAGTATATATACTTAATGATGATTATGGTTTTTAGGAAGTTGCAGTCACGTAATAGTTGGAAAATATTGGGAAAACTCTATCGATAACCCAAACATCACAGCATGTAAAGCTGACTCTTGGAAAGCTTATAACAAGAAAATGCGGTTGGGTGATTGTAAATTGGAGGATACAATAGTATTTGGCGAATATGTGCCGAAGAGGTAAGTGAGACACGGTTTTGATTTAAACATATCAAATCGCAAACAGTTTCGTATCCGACTACATTTAATTAATTAATTCCTAATTGTTTCTAGTGCTCGTGGAAAATATTTTCTGGAGTACCCATTGATAAATGTGTAAGTTTTAGAGAAGAAAGCTGCCGATTTTTGCAATGTTACATACGATGGTTAATCATGGAGCTTACATAAAATGTTCAAAGTGTATTAATTACTGAATACTTTATTTTTATTACTATTCAGCCCAAATATTTCACCTTTGTTTTTTAGATTGTGTTTGAATATACATATGAAATCCAGTATGTATGTAATGGAACCTTGTAAACTTTATTGATTTAACTGAGCAAGGCTTGTTCCTTGTTCAATAGAGCTAGAATTTTAATTGCCAATTCAGAAGTTCAGCCGTGTTTGCTTAGAAAATGATATGCTTAATTTTTTCATTAAAGCAAAAACAAGGTTTCTTTTTACATAAATAATGTCTATCGCGTCTGGCAAGTTTTGTCATTGGTTCGGAATTGTTTTCTGTTTTCCATTGGTCGCAGTAGGTAATTGTAGACTTTGACGAGATGCGAGTTGGGTGCATGCGTTGTATTTCACATAAATTATGCATAATTTATTGACGTGCCACAACTCACAATACTAGGATATATCATCTTAATAACTTACATATGTATATTAAATAACTAAAACGTGTGTTCATGTAAACATGTTATAGAACAAACGGAGAAATTTAATTAAGCGATGAATTCGGCCAGTGAGTATGATAAATTATAACCGTATGTTTGTTCTTGAATAAATTGCAACTCTGTCTGTTGTAATTACATGTTCGCAAAAATGACTGTCGCAAGGCTAGTACCGTTGTCCTATCCACCCACCTATTGAAACAAAATTACTGGGAAAGCATACCTTTACGCATTTTGTGGTCATGAAGTAGACACAGCTTTACGTATAATTAATTACTGGTATTGTACTGACATTTTTACACTAAACCACAGTTCATACGGCATCCAGGAACAATGTCACATCCAAATCATTACAATTCCCAGGTGCAGAAGTTATAAAACTTGGTTTTATCCCAGGATCAAGGTATTCCGGCAAGAAGTAGGAGTGGATAGATTTGAAGTTAAATTCACTTGTCGACAGTGTAAGTGTAAGTACAGTATCGATAACTTTTGGAAGCCAATCAATAAGGTACAGCATAACAATGAGGGAGAACACCATAACGTCGTCGCTTCTAATAATTGCTGTCATTATCCTTGCTTCATCATCTTGGATCAGTGGACAAACCCAAAGTAACCCTTTATAGATTACACGTTGTTAGATGCTCTATGTATTTTTAATGATTTGATAGCTGCATTTTTGTTATTCTGCAATTTAATTATTAATTTATAGATACTAGCATAGTTGAGGATGAGGCAACCATACGCCTATTCTATTATCCCAATCCACAGTAATATATCTACCGTTACGTCAGATTAATCTATTTTTTAGAGTAACTGTTTGGAGTAGTTACATATAAGGAAATTAACTTTTCAGAAATTCATCTGAAAGGAAGGAGATAAACTTGAATAATTCATCATCTTTCCAAGATCCCAAGCTAACAAAAGGTAAACGGGCGAAAATTCTTGTGCATGGTGCAAACGGCAATTGTAATGGTAGCTGGTTTCCATTACCAAGTATACAAGGTATGTGCAGCTATTTCTTCCAGTTTGAGTAAAGACATGCTAAGGGGAAACCGAGTAAGTCTGCAAGGTAATTTATTTTCTCATTAAATATAATATAGCCTACTTGCGAGTTAAAGCTTCGGAAAAGGAGGATTACAACGTTTTCTGCATAGACTACCAGCAGGTGGCTCGGGTGCCATATCCAGGTAGTAATGGACGTCCACCTGTGAGTTTCCAGCAACGGTATGAGTATGTGTCAGACATTGTTGGAAATAAAACGGCAAGACTTATATTGGCACTTGAGGCACAAGGGGTTGTAAAAAATCTCGCTGATGTTCATCTCATAGGGCATAGCTTGGGTGGACATGTTGTAAGCAGTTTGAATTTTATTTAGTTGTGTACTAATTATGCATGAGGAAATGTAATTATGACAGTTGTGGAGAAAGCATTGTGTGAATTATCGCCTTAATCTACGATTAAATGATGAATTCTACTATTGATCCTATCAAATTTTAGGTAGGTGTAACAGGCAGAAAAGTCCGTGAAATGGTATATTATCAACGTAAAGTTGGTAGAATTACAGGTATGATAATTTGAATTTGGATAATGGTTGCAATCAAAGAGTATGAATGCTTTGGTCCAAGAAGCAAGAACTGTTTAATGTAGGTCTGGACGTAATGAACGCATTTTATGTGTACTCGAGAGAGACCCAACTCCGTAATCTAATTGACTCATCTGATGCCACTTTTGTGGATATTGTGCATGCAAATGATGGACAAATTGGATGGAAGGGGGATTATGGACAAGTTGACTATTACCCAGACGGTGGGGAACATCAGAAGTCATGCTTACAGAATGGTCCGA
Source organism: Orchesellides sinensis (assembly GCA_027744375.1). Classification (NCBI taxonomy): domain Eukaryota; kingdom Metazoa; phylum Arthropoda; class Collembola; order Entomobryomorpha; family Orchesellidae; genus Orchesellides; species Orchesellides sinensis. Next base: position 6,551 of record JAHZNG010000641.1, read on the forward strand.
TTGGAAACCTTCCTGAATTGCTCTTTGGTACTTGGTACTACCATTAAGTATTATTTAAAATATACAACTACAGCTTATTTGTTTGAAGAGATTCATTGACAGTAAATTATCCTTTGGACTCCTCAATAGGGGGATGCAGCCATTTGATCGTTGGCGTTTATTGGGCAAATTCTATTATTAACCCAAACCTAACATCTTGCAAGGCTGACTCTTATGCAGAGTTTCAAAGAAAAATTGTTTCAGGATCAGGATGCAGCGGGGAAAACAACGTTACATTTGGAGAATACGTCGTACCAAGGTAAAAATAGAAATATGGATGCGATAACTTTCATTAAATGTAAATTTGAAACCTTAACCGCATGTTTTGGATTTTTAGTGCACACGGCAAATTTTATATGGACTATCCCATCATAAAAGTCTCATCAGTATAAGTTAAAAATGAAAAGAAATGGTTTCCCGGCTTAATGGATCAGTAAATAATGTAAAACGGAAGTTATCAAACTATTGATATATCTAAAAAATTGAGTACTAAAACACTGTAGAATTAAACAGTCAGATTTAAGATTTATTTATCAAACGAATAAATATAACAAATCAATAAAAATGCAAAACATCATTAATGGTTTTGGACACTAACATCAAATCAAAGTATATAAATGATATCTAAAATATAGGAAAAGGTTCAGTAATACAACTATGTATAAATTGGCACTTTTGGTACTAGTAGAAATGCTAAACTCATGATAAAGAACACTGAAGCTGGTTGACAATTTGGCAATGTGAATCTTAATCTTAGGTTTCAGTAAATTATAAATATATGCTTTTTTATCAAATGCATTGACATAATAGTTCATGATTTATATTATTAAATGTATTTGCAACAAAAATATAGCATGCCCTTTATAATATATTATACTATAAATGCTTAAATCTGATTTGATTTATCACTAATGTGCGTACATGAATTGTAAATAGCACTCCATATTTGGAAAGCATACAGATCATCACATTATTACACTAGTTTTGAGTTTCCTTTAATCAATAAATTCTACCGTCTCAACTGTTGTAACCGTGTCAGTGTCAGCATCTGCATCTGATTCAGACTTTTCATCTAACGTAATTAGCTCATTCTTCTCGTTTAGATCTAAAACGTTTGTATTGAGCTTTTCGTTATCTCCTACAGAACTACTGGTTGTACTTTCTTCATCAAGTAATACAACATCAAATTCTTCCGACTCAGAAGAAGACGATTCCAGCTCAACTTCTTCAAGGCACCTAAATTCTACGTCGTTAGGATCCATTTCTGCAGTGGTTTCATTATTATTAGCGATTGTACCTTCAGGTTGTTCAAGGTTTTTTAATAAAGCATCCATGACTTCTTTTACGATAGCGCTTATGCTCGTCTCTGAACAAGTTGATGAAACTGGAGGAACGTTTCTAAACTGAGAGTTTTCAAATATCACCTTATTTTTTGTTTCTTCTTCTGCCTCTTCGTCAGTCTCTTCGAAAAACCGGATATGTTTATTAACCGGTGCAGAATCCATGTCCAAAGCTTCATCTTCATCCTCATCGCTGTCTTCATGATCATCCCCCAATTTATCAACGCCATAAACAATATCTGATATTGTCAGTTCCCGCCCTGCAAGCCGCCACTTCCTCCTAAACTTCTTCCATTTTTGTGGACCCTTGTGTTTTCGCTTTAACGGCTTCAGAGAGCTATTAAACTTCTCCTTTTCAAAATCACAGCATTTCCACAGCCAATGTTTTATCTGATAATTTACGTACTTTCGTCCCAACTTTTCAAACAAGGCTGATAAGAAACGATATCGTTTTAAGCGTAGATCAACAAACTCAGTACAGCTAACTTCGTCCTCGAAACGTAAAATAAGTCTGACCCCACAATGTCCTGGCTTTTCTCGGAAATCATGAAGCACAGACACTGTACACTTGATTGCCATTTCATCTTTACTACTTGCCTCAACCAGTCCCAAGCCGACAGCATTTTCCATGTATGCCGACTCAAGAAGCATTGGCGTCAGACGTTTGAGCAACATTGCGCTGAATTTATCCCGTAGTAACACCTCGCTAACTCTTTTATTAGATTTACAATGGTAGATGTATTGTAACTCTGGATCACGTATTTCAATTTGCTGGAAACGCTCTTTCAAAGTGCGATCATTAGACTGTGATGTGTCAATTAATAACTTGTCAGGCAAGAAATCAGACTCAGTATCCACCGTAAACCCGAACATGATCCAGAATCTCTTAAAAAAGTCCAACGCAAATTCTATCCATAGCTGCTGGAATTTCGCTCTTATTTGATCGGCTGGAATGCCCGTTCCGCAAAATCCTAGTATTGCTTGCTCGAAGTAAATGAATAGAAGCTGATTAGCTCGTACGTGAGATTGTCTTAACTCAAGATTCTTGTTACTTGTATTAGAAATTTTCTTCTGTCTTTTTTCTCTCTTTTTATTTGTCTCTCTTGGATCTCGGAAAATTCGATCACTAGAGCTAAATAGCTCAACCTGAGAGCTACCGCTGGTACTTAACATGGATTCTGAACACACAGATTGGTTAAAATCATCAACTTCGCGCATATCCTGAAAGTAAATAAAATTTACGTGCGCCATGAGCCATATAGGTTTTATACAAAAGAAACTAATAGAAAACATTCCAGATGTTCATTTATATTATAAATCATAACAACACAACACTTACTATATTAAAATCATCTGGTGATACAAATGAATACGCCTCCATAGGTTCATCAGTTACGGAGTTAGAGTATCGGTCAAAAACACCCTCTCTCTTCACGAAAGACAACTTATCACGACCTCGAACGGAACTGGGATGCTGAGGCTGTCCATGATATGAAAAAGAAGCAACAGTGTGAGATCCGGTACGGTGAGGTTTTGTGAATTTGGTATCTATCCTACTACGAGCATTAAATGTTTCTGGCGAAGGTCCTAGTCTCTCGTCATCCGCCCACGACCTTCTAATTTTATGGTGATGTTGTTGACGGGGTATTTCGTCATCTTCAAAACGAGATCGTGATCCAACTTCACGCAAATCTTTGAGGTAAACCCGAGTAACTCTATCTGCCTTTTCTTCTAAGTCAGGACGGCGCTCAAGGGAAACTGAACCTAGATGGGACTGTGCGACAGGTGTTTCCGGTTGAAATAATGGAGCTGCATTTTCAAAGAAATTGGTACTTTCGTTGTTCTCTTGTTGGTTGAAGCATGATTGCAGAAAAGTAACAACTGGACTTTGATTAATACTTTCTCTTGCATCCCAGTCAAGATGATTATCAAAATCTATTTCGTTGGCTTGTCTTCCTCTTAACGAAGAAGCGTCAAAATATTCCTGATTGTTACTATTCCACTTATTTTCTACCATTTCTAAGCTCGAACCGGGAAAAGCTATTGTATCAAAAGGATCGGGAAAAACATTATACTGCACTTCTTCTTGCCTGCTCTCATCTCTTTCTCGCAGTACTCGGTCAGAAAATGCATCTTCCCTCCTGGTCATGCCCCAGGAAGAAGAAGATTCACATTCTCTTCTCTCTGTCCTTGATGAACGTCTCAAATCCCAGTTTGTTAATTCATCTTCTATCCTTGATGACCCTCTTAAATTCCAGTTTGGAAATTCTTCTTTTCTATTTGATGTCCCTCTTAAATCCCAGTTTGGAAATTCTTCTTTTCTATTTGATGTCCCTCTTAAATCCCAGTTTGGAAGTTCTCCTCTATTTGATGTCCCTCTCAAATCCCAGTTTGGAAGTTCTTCTCCTCTATTTGATGTCCCTCTCAAATCCCAGTTCGGAAGTTCTTCTCCTCTCCTTGATGACCCCCTCAAATTCCAGTTCGGAATTTTTTCTTCTCCTTTTCTTGATAAACCCCTTAATTCCCAGCTTGGAATTTCTTCTTCACCTCTCCTCGATGAATCCCTCAAATCCCATCTCGAAAAGACGTTAAAGTTCTTCCCTACTCCTGCCTCTAAACTCGCTGCTCGAACTCGCTTCTCCTCTGGTAGCAGTTTCTCTAGCACCCCAGCTCTGAAATGAGTCTTCTCTTTCTCTCTTAATACCTCCTTTAACTTCCCAACATGGAAAAGATCCTTCTCTCCTCACACGCTCAATTTCACCATCCAAGCTTGGTAACCCTTCTCTCCTACCTGTGTCTCTCACCTGCCAGCTTAAGTGCTCCCCTTCATATGGATCCCGGTACACCCGGTCCCATCTCAATTCTATTCAGAAACACATTAACACATACATATTATTAAAACCCACACCTTACTCTTCCCCACTAAAATACAAGTTTCATCCATAATTCTATTTCACTAACCATCTCCAGTGGAGCTTGTGTCAAACACACTCGTGGAATCCCTCTCTCCTCCTCCTACCCCTTCCAAAAACGAGTACGTAGATCCACTTTCATTCAAATCTTCCAGCTCCACTCTTCTTACACCTCTAGATTGCATCGGAGAGGAAAAATATCTACTCCCTCTTCCCCTACCCCTTCTACCCCTCTGCGAACTCATTCTTTCCTGGTTCCTCACCTGGAGGATATCCAGATTTCAAATAAAACAGTCTCCTCACTTCTCTTCATATATGTCAGCGTAATGTTCCCCCTCCTTGTTTCCTACTAAAACAAAACAACACAAAAATTAATACATAAAAACATCCTTATCAACAAAAATAATTAATGCCACCCTTCAACCAAACTATTAATACCTTTCTGAACGCTCTTCACTCACACCACCAACCACTAACTTCTTAACAATTAAAATTAATCACATATTCAAAAATACTCACACAAATAACCCTTTTCTGCTTCTCCAACGTGTGTCATGATTCATGATATGATATTCAATGATCAATGCTCATGCTCCATTCAAATTCCAAATGAACTCATGTTCGAGTCACCTCCGCTCCGTCAATTAGCTTTTCCATAATAACATTGGCATTGCAGTAGTCAGTCCCGCACGGCAACATTTGTTTATCTGGAGAAGACCGGGGCAACGTGATACGTCATTACCATATCCTTCATCCTTCCATAAAAATCCTTTTAGGAGCCATTAACTTATTACGTCAGTGAAGGTAAATCGTTTTAACATGTTATCAAAATTTGTCGGTGAATACTAATAATTAAATGTAACCTTTTTATATGCTTAGTACAATTGCATTGATAAGATTGAGGCTACTACAGTTGCTGACGTAATATAAGTACGCGTCTTTAAAAGTAAAATTCATCCATGCATTTCATTCAAGCAAGATTTGCAAGGATCTCCAGTTGTCACAAGAGGAGTCCCTAAAAAATTCGCGTAAAAAATCATAATTGTCCAAAGAAAGTGTCTGTCTCAGCCTCAGAGTGGAATATTTGCATATAAAAAACCATTTTCAATATGTAGATTTTCTTTTCAGAACGACGGAGGATAGGCAAATTGTCTGATTGGCAATCACTTTTTGAATATTTAAACAGTAAACGTATGCCCCAGCTGTGATTTAAAACGTAAGTAAATTTTGTACGAATAGTCTTGTCTTTATGTATATGACATATTATGTGAATTATACGTAATTTTGATAATCATAATTTTAAAAAATATTTTGTAATAGTGTTTGTCAACTGTAGCACTTCTGTGGATAAGGTGATTGATAAGGAACGTGTACTACGTGAAGGTCTGCAAAAGAAGATGTCACAAAGTAAATTGAACCAACGCCATCCCCAACCTACAACAATGAAAGCTAAAGGAAAAAATAGGGGAACGAGGGGATGCTGTGTGTTCGTCTGCGTCCAGTTTGGAGGAAGCGAAGCAGATGAAGACAAAGATGAAGTATGAGGATGATAAGAAAAGCGTTGTTGTAGACATAATGAACGTAGCTGCGAAGAAAATGCTTGATTTGAAAGCGGTTTTAGTAAAGGTAATGCTTGTTTTAGAAAATTAAATAATTTTTATACTGCAACGAGGATATTTGAATTAAATAGGTGTGTTTTAATAGGAAGCAGTTATATCTAGAGAGGAGGTGGATGCGGCATGTTTAGAAGCAGTTGCGACAAGGCTTTATCAGCAAATGCAGATCGTAGATGCTGTCAAGAACCCCCAGAAAGGCTTGAATTCATTGTCTAGAGAGAAAACCGAGATGTATCATTATTACTTTGAAGAGCTTCAGGATTACTGCTTTGGGATTGGAAAGTCAGATTTGGATGAACTCTTTAATAAGACGTGTGACTCTTTAGATGTGGATTCGTCTGGTATTCCAGTTAACAACAGCTCTAGGGGTTTACTAAAACCAGTGTCCAAAGATTGTTTGAATACACGTAAACATGAGGAAACTGGAAATGCTGATGAGGGGAAACCACTGAACGCCAACAAAGATTCTAAACCCATACCTGTCAGTATCTCTTCTGCAGGAGATGAAGATTCACGCGAAAATAGAGCTCCAAACATCAAGCATGGTATGAAGTTCTCAAGCGAATCAAGCGTGTTACCTGGAAGTATTCAGAAGCGTTATTTAGGCGGTTGTGAGAGATTCGATGAAGTCAGGGGTGAAGCTGGAGGAAGTAGTTCAAGTTTAGCCAGCTCTACATGTAATTTTTCACGTAAGCTAACCAGTAGTAGCAGGGGTCAAATATCAAAATCTAGATACTATATGAAGGGGGACTTTGGTAACTTTTCATCGTCGGATGAAGCTTCTTGCTTTGATTTTCAAGATGAGGATGTTGCTGATGCACACAAGTAAGTACATGTAGAAGCTCTCAAACCATGAGTACAAAATCAAACTTTGTGGAAATATGATTCTTATACTTAGGTGTAAAGTTGTACGAAAGAAGCCATACNCAAACCATGAGTACAAAATCAAACTTTGTGGAAATATGATTCTTATACTTAGGTGTAAAGTTGTACGAAAGAAGCCATACGCAAGACTACGAGTTCAAGATGTGTTTCCAGCGATTCAAGAAAAACAAGTTCATTCTCCAAAAATAACTGCATCCTCTCCTAACTTTAATCAGTCAGCAGACCTTAATCTCAGTACTCACGGTTAGTATTCACTTACAACCAAGTAATAATCTTTTGGAGTGTTCACAATTCGCATGCCCGTGATAGCATTAAATTGTACAGTTGTTTCGAATAATAAATTTGAGTCTGGGCCCTGATATAGGATCACCTTGGGCAAACAAATCAAAGAGTGCCAACGAGTCATGGTATGAGTTTAAAGAGCGTTGCAGTGCAACCTCGCTTCAGCAGCAATTAGTACAAAGGGAATCGCCAGCAAGGCAGACGCCAAGCTCGAAGTTTAGTTTAAAAGGTACATTCGTGCGTTATTGTAACATATAATTTGAATATGAGATACATTAAGACTGAGACTAAGATAAACTCCTTAATTTTTCAGACTACATCCGAGGAACTTCACCTTCACCACAAAATAAACCAGTGAAGAGTGTTCGTTTTAATATTAGCTCTCGCGGTCGTCCAGAGTATTCGGATTCGGAGTCATCGTCTGAGGATGAGTTGCGGTTTGATGTAAAGCAATTTCCTTGCAGGGAAACTAGATTGCCAAGGTATGTGAAATTTCTTAAAATCTAATTAAAAATTACTGTAAGCACAACTTAATTAATAACTTTAATTTTTCTGAATTAGGAGCAAGGGATATTCAAAACTCAGACGCTTCTCAAACAACTGACGGCGATATAGCTCCTGTGATGAAATTGAAAAGCTGTTAAAGATATTATGTATTTTTGTAGGATACAATGTTTTGATGAATAGTTTGCTTTTGCTAGTCTTGCTAGTCGATTTGCACCGGTGTCACAAAAATGAGAAGGCCGTAATCGTTATTGGAGTCAGAATAGAAGTTAATTAAAAATAATCTAGGCACGTTATATTTGAAATATATCATGGGATTTTTATATTTTAAAATAGTTAAGATTTGCTATCCGTTGTACTTTTGTTTGTCAAAGGAGCAGAAACATCTATGACAGATAGGACAATATTTATAATACATATCACAGACGTAAGAACTGTTATTACATTGTTTAAAATGTTGGCGACTTTTCGTTGTTGCTCTGTCTTTAAGCTTATCTTTCCAATGATACCCATAAGGACTCCAACTACTAGCTGTTAAAATTGGAGCAGTATGATTAATGCAATATAGTTTAATCCTTCATTTTAAAATGATTGTTAAATGAGCATGAAATTAAAAAAGTAATTTACGCAAGTTTTAAACGTACCTGTAAACCTATAGATAAACTTATTGCAACAATTAGCGCGTAATACACTCCATCCTTCTTCTTTCTGTCAAAAACTGATGTGAGCTTGGTAATGTTTGCTGCCAAGAGAGCTATATCCAGTGCACCTTGTCCAACGGTCTTTTTGGTTGCGTAATTGTTGAAACTTCGAAGGAAGCCAAATACTGCATCCTTAGTTTTAAAAAAAATGCAAACAAACAGCGTATTTTTAGATGAAATTTAGTATTATTCATTCGAATAATACTGAAAACGGAGCGTACAATTACCCCGACCCCCTCTCCGTTTTCTGTTACGTCCACTTTATTGATTTCCATGCTTATTGCCGTCTACAGTAGCTTAATAGCTATGTAACTACAGTAGCTTGATAGCTATGTAAAAAAGATCCAAATTCTGAAGTTAAATATGAAAATCTGCCACCGAGTGAAAACAGAGAGTATGAAAGAAGTGATACATCATGTATCTGCTAAAAGCATCCGCTTTTTTACTATTGTATTCACTAATGTTTTAGAGTAGCTCTACTTTCTCTGACAGACGCATACTTTCCAAGAGCACTGAGAAAGTAGTGGACTGAAATACTGTAATGAAAACTCCTTTCTCCATGAGCTGTTGTTGTTAGTTAGAATTTTTTACCTGTCACTGATCGATTCTGCCATGCAGTTCCAGTCTTCCTTTGTCATGATAAAACTTTTAGCATGTGGAAAATTAATACTGTAGATATACATTGGTATATTGCCTATCGTAACTTTTTTAAGAATGGTCGCAATGCAAACTTTAAAGAGGAGAAGTACGTAAGGTGGACAAGCCTCTGCAATAAGGGAATTTACATACTATATTGCATGCATCCATTTTTATAGCATGCGTTGAGCTTAGTTGCATCTAAATATCCGACGACATCCATTTATAGATATTGAACTATGCAAGTGAATAATTTACGGTAAAAGGTAAGGTAATTAAATTGTATATTAACACTTGAAGCATAGTCGATAATGCATGACAGAACTGTGACCTAGTACGGGGGCTATGTAGGTCTGTCCTTTAAACCTAAATAAAATTTTAAACAACTGAAAGCCCAAATAAAATCCAAAAAGTTTTTCATAGTTTTCTGTTTATAAAAAAAAGGAGACCAGTTCCAATTAGAAAATTTACATCATTTGAGCTGTATAGTAATCAATCTAGTAAGTGTAATGTACATTTCTTTTGTCAGTAACATGCCACTTTTATATACAAGTAAATATTTAGTAACATGCAAGTTCCCATATTGTATTTCTATACCCTGTCGGATCCATTAATTTTTTGTCATGGCTCAAGGTATGTTTGTATCGATAAAACCTTAATAAAACAGTTCTCATACTGATCTAACAATATACTAGTCGTGTGTAAACGATGTAGGATACGAAGCTGGAAAAGGAAGGTTATAAATAACGTATGACATATGCCATATACCATTTAGAAAAATATAATGAGGGGTATGGCATTTTACCCCCCACACGCTAAAGTAACCATTTCTGACACATGGTTTTTGAAGCAAAAATGATCCTCGTATCATGTTCTATTAGAATCCACGATAAAAAAAATATAAAAAGCATGTGACCTTTGTGTGACCCCTACCCCGCCCCCTGTGGACCGATTGGCTTCAAAGTTAGAAGGTAATCGATCAAAGGTTTTTAAAGTTTTAGGGCGTACAGACGGACAAACAAACAAAAAGCATAACTACGCTTTTCAAGTTTCGTAATAAATATTACTCATATTGCATGACATTATTATGCTCTCAGCTATGTATGTGTATAGTATTGCTTCTACTTTTTCGTTTTTCAAGTTCTTACCTTGTGGTTGTGAATAAGGCTATTATACCTGTTCTGGAGAGTCTACCTGCCTGCCTAAATTAAACACACACAAGTGTTCTTCAGGTTATATGTACAAAATCCATTTAATTTCCCAACCCTATACTAAGTTCATTGTTTTATTCGCGTGGCATGCAAGGTAAAAGATATATTGATTTTGGCATTTTTTAGTCTCGACAATTTAGGTGTTTGTGTTTTGAGTTTTTTGTATGAATGAATAATTTATCAGCATTAGTTAGCAATATACTAGCATTGGCATTGCATTGATAGCTCCTCGTTCCAAATTTTTTAGTCACGACAATTTAGGTGTTTGTGTTTTGAGTTTTTTGTATGAATGAATAATTTATCAGCATTAGTTAGCAATATACTAGCATTGGCATTGCATTGATAGCTCCTCATTCCAGTTCTATCCACCTTTACATATGTTTGGGTTTTATTTTATGAGTTAGACATGGTATACTGCCAACTGCTGTTGTTTAATTTCGGGAAATCCCGAAGATAGTGTGGAAATTCCTTAAATTTTATTGAAATACAATTATTTGTTTCCTAACCCGATTTGTCGGTACTTGAGTTTAGGTTTAAAATTCTGACCTATTATGTAGATGTTGTTTAAGACGAATGGCCCCATGAAGAATCTAGTATGTGGAATACCTAACTGCCATAACCCGATTTGTCGGTACTTGAGTTTAGGTTTAAAATTCTGACCTATTATGTAGATGTTGTTTAAGACGAATGGCCCCATGAAGAATCTAGTATGTGGAATACCTAACTACCTGTAAAATTCTAAGAATTCTATTGAATATTCATTGTCGCCGTTAGAACACTAGATGCTTGACTTACGATTTGCATTTAAATGACAAGAAATATTTTATACAAGTCTTCGCAAACTTGCCGATGCGATGACTTGTTTTTATTTACATGCTTATGTAAGGATTACCTGTTTTCCAGTACTGACAGGGTACCTGTTCAAAAGTATGATTACAAAAATGTATACGGCTGAATAGAAAGAAAATGCTCAATCATGATGCTTTATTTGTATTGCTTACATAAACAGATATTTTAATGGTCCAAAGTTAATATCGTTTTAATTGACATATTTTAAACCCATGCATATGTGTATGAAGTCATATAGCAACACAAAACAAAGACAAGACAGTGCCAAGAAAAGTTGTATTTTATGTTGTAAGTTTGAGGTTCGATTATTTCTGGGCTATTTAGATAGTTTGTTAATGATAATGAAGAACAAAGAACTCCAGGGCAAACATGTTTGTTTTACGTCATTCATCGCATCAGCTCATTCAAAAGTAGCTTACCATCTTAACCAAGTAAAATGGTCTGTGTCATATTTTGTTCTGCATCATCATAAGGTGACTGACTACCTTCACATAACATACATACATTTGCGTCTGCTGCCAATTGACAAAAATTATATTGAGACAGCTACTGTATTTTAACGATCAACACAGTTCCATTACAGGACTGAATTGAAATGATTAGTACAAATGGTGAGAATTGCTTTTCATGGAGTCGGAACCAATTGACAAAAATAATATTGAGACAGCTACTGTATTTTAACGATCAACACAGTTCCATTACAGGACTGAATTGAAATGATTAGTACAAATGGTGAGAATTGCTTTTCATGGAGTCGGAAGTAATTCATGGTCTAAAGCTTGTAGTTATAGGTATTTTGTATTAATCAGTACATGCAATGACTCATGAATCATGAATCATTCAGTCCAAATAGGCCATAATTTATAATCTTAATCTTTTCATTCAAGACTACTAAAAATGTGCTCAGAGCTGTGAAAATTATGTATGTCATTCGATAGTGGATAGTTGACATATGCAACAACTTATTGCTTATAGTGATGCTTCGCATACTTTAATATTTGCGACTGTATAAGCCCAATATATTGGATTACGGATCAAAGAACAAGACAAACTTGCCAATGTAATATTTGCATACTTCACTACTCAGTACAACTGTTTGGTTTTTGTTTGAATCTCTTTATCTGAACATACACATAATTTACAATGACTTAAACATTTCATATGAATTTTAAATATATATAGTTCAAAGCAATGTTAATGTTAGCAAAATGCTCTTTCTGCACTGACAGAATTCTGATCAACAATTTGTCAACTTGTTTGCGTACGTAGTTGAATCACCCATTTCTACGAAAATTAGGTATCTACAGAAGACCCAGGGATACTTATGTATGTATGGGATGGAGTAGAGATGCACAAAGATTCACACTTTATTGGTTGTTTTCTAATGTGCGATAGCTATAGGGGAAGAGCAGTGTTAGAACATTGTAGGCATGTTTATAAATATAGGTGCAGATTTGCTGTTGTCAAGTAGTATGATTAAAGTGGACGAGGCTATTACATACCTACAAACAAAAAATCTCAGCCAGCATGAAATTCATAAAGCCTTTCAATGCGGACTCATTAATCTCAAGCGTATGGCTTCACATACTTTTACTGAAAACGTTATAACTTGTCGTGAAACGCCGGTTTTTTATCCGACATATTTACTTCGCAAGTGTGGTTATAACGAGTAACGGATGCGGCTAGGATTTCCTCTCTAACAAATAATTTATCCTGATAGTGCATGATCTTCACTTTAATTAGTCATTTACATCCTGAAACCTTCCTAGTCACATTCCAGGCAACATGGCTTTGTGGCAAAAAGTAAAATCCCTTGACTCTGTCGCTCTTGGTGAAATCACCTCCCTCTACGCAGTCAACAATATACCGATCGAAGTACGTGATTTTTGTTCCGTTTGGATTGAAGCCTCAATAAGACACCTGAACGCGGAGGCATTTGTCTCTGGTCTTTACTCACAAATCTATGAAAAACTGCAGTCTTTTGGAAATTCGATGAATAATAGTCCAGTTCCATTTTACGTTGTTCGAAGACTAACGGATTTCCAGAATTACTTAAAAAATAACCACTCTTCGTCCTCGCAAGGAATATATGGGCGCTTCATTTCATGTTTGGATTCGGAGAGGATGGTATTGAAGCGCAGTGAAGAGACCTACGCGAAGGTCCCTCAGCAAAAGCAGTCACCAGAGCCTATTATGAGAACAGGTTCAGAAACTCATACCTCCCAATTAGTACAAACTAAAACTCCTCCGAGTAGTCAAGTATTTAATTACAACAATCCCTCTCGCAAACAAACATTATCAATGGACTACAAAAAGCCTGAAAACTTTCTTAACAACCCTGTGCGAATTATAATTGATAGTGAAATGAATAGGATTTTTGAATCAGTTTGGAACTTGGAGGAAGCAAACAATATGTTTGCGTTCAAATGCCATGAATTGAAACGTCATCAAGGTACTTAATGTGAATACATTTGACTTATGATTTACTATAAAAGACGCATATAA
>JAHZNG010000642.1:0-29207 GCA_027744375.1 Orchesellides sinensis
GCCGTCTTCAGAGTTGCAGATATTTTTTACAGTATCAAGATAGCCGCCTGAGCAGAATGTGCCACACGTGCCGTAAAGTATCAGTCCTTTGCCAGTTTTCCAATTTTCAAGCTCGCTAACAACATCATTGAGGTCCACCATCATTTTGCCTGTAATTAATTAAATATTTATTATTCCATTGTAATTATTTAGACCTTTAAAAAATCTAAACTTTAAGCAGCATTTTTCCTTACCACTTATCCCATTCTTTTTCCCAGCATGATCTAGAGCAATATAAGCAATGCCAGTCTCCTCGTTCCTTTTTAAAGTAACCCTTCCTCCCGTCAGTCTACTAAACTGCTCCCGCATTTCAGTTGATAATGTAAACGCATTACTGCTTCGTTTTCTTTTGAAATTATCCTGAGTAAATTTTCTAAATGGCACGCGAAGATTAGCTCTTGTCAAAATTTTACACGATGACATCTTGATTTGAAGTAGCAGATGCTGCACTGCTGTCGTTGCTTAAATTACTTCTTGGGCGAAATCCAGTCCGTTCTGGAAGTGTTTTTGAGAAAGCTGCCACCCAGTCTTTTGTACGATGCCACTCCAAAATAATATCCACGACTTGATTAATTGTGAGCACCTTCTTAAAAGTCCCTTTCTCACCCGGTTCAAAAAACTCGTCAATTGGCAACCTCACACAAGAAACTTTTTGAGTTTGAGCAAATTTGTACGTTAGATTCTTTGTAGTTGTCTCATCCACAAGTCCCCCAATCACATAAACTTTATCCTTACAAAACCCCTCCTGTATTGAAATCACATTAGTAGCATCAGGCGTCAAATAAACCACATCACTAGGCTCAAACAGTTCCACAACAGACTTTTCGTTAATATCTAGAACATAATTTGCAAACCCATCATTTTGCTTACAACAAATCTGGAATAAATCAGAGTTTTTAGAGAAACTTGTTAAATACAGGTGCAGAGGAGATTCAGATGCACGATTGGATGAATAAACTCTTCTTAACTGTTGAGCAAATCTGGTGAGTTCTTTTTGTGTCATGTGATCCTTATACTGACAATCTATCACCACTCGGCTTCCTGTTTCCTGTGCATTCTTCAACTTGGCGATTTCAGCAACCTTTTCATCATTCCCTCTTCGTGGCTTCTTCAGACCTTTGGCCTTCCTCACTTCTCGTTCCTTGGCCCGTCGCTCTTTTCTTGTTTCTAATGATTTCTCATGCCTCCGAATCTTTCTCAGTTTATTCTTGGACAGTCCAGGAGGGATGATGGCTTTGCTTGGTGTTGGCTGCTGTGGTTGTGCTGGAGGAGGCTGTATTAAGTCGATAGCTTTCTCACTAGGCAACTCCATTTACATTTACCACAAACCTTCCTCCCTGAAATAATAAAAAACAAAACAGCCAATCAGTTAATCAATCGTCAATCGGTTATTACCCTAATAAACTTTATTTCGCACAACTTGAATAAATAAAACATTTGACTAAATCGTGTCAAAATGAATTTAAAATATGAAGATATCCTTACTTGTGCTTGTTTAATAATAACAGTAATTTCGCTAGCGTCTTTTTTTAGAAACACAAAAATTAGATATAATGACTATGAAAACAAAACCACAGTATAACTTATCAACTTTTCGCTAATTTTAAAATGGATCGCACAGTTTACTACAATTTGGAGACATGCTCCACATATTCAGACGACTCTTACCAAAAAACTCCCCAAGCCTCCGTTGCTGCCTCAAAGGAACGTTCCGTCAACTTTTTAAAATCCCAGTCACAATCACAGGCGTCCTTTTTCAACAAAAACTCCCAAACATCCCTTCTTCAAAAGCGACCCTCGTATCAGTCCGTCAACTCCTCCAGACTTCACCATCAACAAAGCCGGTCTTCTACAAATCCACCAGTTTCACGTGGATCAATAGGATTTCCACGAATTAAGGTGAGGTCAAAGGTTAAGGATGACTACCGTATTCTTTAAACTAATATTTTAAAAAACACACTGAATAATAAGGCTTTAAATTAATTTTAAAGAGTTTGCACAAAATTTGTGAAGTTTTTATCAGCTGACGATCCAGATAGCTCAGCGTACATGCATATATACATAGCATACATTGAATTGAGAAACATGTGCAGCATGAAAGGTGCTTTTATTTTTACGTGCTTTCTGAGAATACACTTAAAATACACGGGAATCCGTTGCTGGCCTTTGTCTAATTTCATTGCATATGCATATGAGCAAATGGCAAATACCTTCATTTCATAATGGAACCTTTAAAGCAAATCTTTGTGATAAAAAGGTAGATTGTGGTGTTCGAAAGAGTAACTAATTAATTGGTGTGTGTTTTAATATTTTAGAAAGAATATAGTGGAGCTTTGACCAAGAAAGTTATCCAGTCTGGAATCTCCAGAGTAGCCATCCCGAGTACAAGAGTCAGAGAAGATGAGTTGGAGTACCAGTATGGGAGCGTGTTGGTGTTACATCTTCAATGCAAAAATATAAAGATTATGGTGATTATGAAAAACAATTAGAGTGAACTGGAAAGTAAGTGTTGTGTGTAAGGTAGTTAATATGAGCTTTTGTATTGTTACAGACACCTGGAGCACTTGACCCCTTCTATAGTCTCAAGAATTTGTATTTGTACAAGAACAATATAAGGCGGATTGAAGGGCTGGATCGCTTGGAGAATCTTGAGCTGCTAGACTTGTCCAGGAACAATGTAGGATCGCTTGGAGAATCTAGAGCTGCTAGACTTGTCCAGGAACAATGTGGAGAGGATTGATAATCTGGACAATTGCAAAAAACTTAAACAGTTGTAAGCTACCTAATTGATAAAATATTTTATACAAATTATGATTATGATAACAGCAAAAGATTTTATACGTACATTTGTTTTTTTTAGATATTTAGGATTTAATGAGGTTCAAATTGTCGAAGGATTGGAGAGCTTAGAAAACCTTGAAGAGCTTCATTTAGATGACCAGGACATTCCACCTGAGCAGCCTATTATATTTTCACCTGGAATCATGTCGTCTGTGGCCGTAAGTTATATAGAGTATGCAAGCATTGTATTCAGTATGGAAATTCAAAGATTTTTTTTTGTTATGCATTTTTTTCAGGCATCTTTGTTACATTTGGATTTAAGTTCCAACCAGCTCTCATCTCTAGCTCCAATAGCCAACCTCCCCGTGCTCGACACATTATTGGCTGCAGATAACCTCTTGGAAGATATTGAAGAAGTTCTTGTCGTGCTGCAGTCACTACGTAATCTCCGTATTCTGAATCTAAAAGGAAATGCGATTGCTTCTAAACCTACTTACAAGTCAAGGGTAATTGGAATTGTGTGCAGATTAGGTAAGGCTTTGTATAAAAGTAGTAATACTAATACAAATCGACATAGTATTTCAATTATTTTGTGTTATAAACATATGCAGAAGTCCTGGATGACAAAGATGTAAATGACACCACTCGAGCTTGTCTCCAGAAACTACGACTAATGAAAGAATACCGTGCACGTCAAAAGGAGGAGGCTGACTTGTTGAAAAAGCTAACAAGTGAACTTAATGTCCCAGACATTTCAAACACTACTGACTTGAGCAACTCTTCAGAGTTTACATTTTCTACTCCAACTAATCTCTCTCCGTTACCACCAAAACCACCACCATTAAGAAATCAGAATCAGCCTGTGATTCCAAAGAGAAAATCTCCAGCTCATGGCTCGATAAAATCCACTCCGACACCCCTTCCATCAGATAACGAAGAGTCACCTCGACGGTCACCTGCAGGAGATACATCCTCTTCAGGAGCAGCACAGCTGCCTATGGCAAATGTCGTCTTTGACAGCAAGTTCTACGAGTCCACTGCTCGTAATCCCGCAGAATATCCTTCACACAACCAAATGGACATGGGAGGTGGTGGCGATCAAATGTCAGACATGGCAAAAATCATCTTCCGTCTCTCCAACCTTGACGATGAGAAAGCAATGAAGTACTCAAACTATTGGGATGCTCCAGGATCATCGATGCTTCGCGAATGTCGTCCATTGTCTCCACTTGAAGGTCTGGATCCACTACTTAGCCATTCTTCAAGTGCACCTGAAGTTGTGGTCAGTGGAAGATACACTAGTGGGGCAAGTGGAAACAGGCCAAAGCCTGCATCTATTCAAGGTCGGCAAAGATCCAACAACAATGGAGCGCCTAGCCAGTATTCTTCTGGGACAATGGCAAACAGTTTATCAGACTCTGGAATTGGAGAAAAGCTGCATAAACAGCAAACACGTTATTATTATGGCAGGACATTGAGCCCATTGATGGAGCTACCCACTCCAGACTCGCTTACGGCACGTGATGCTAGCTAAGTCTTTTTACTTTTAAAATAGTTATGCATAACAGACATTTGATAATTTTACGATGAAAATGATACATTAGCACAATAAAACCGTTTTGTTACATTATTAAAAATAGAATGAAAACTTTAATTTTTTAATTGTGTATTTGAAGAGGACAAGGCTTTAGCATGATATTTAATATGATCCTCCATAAAAGTAGCTACAAATAGATATGAATGTTTGTATCCTTCCCTCATATTTAATTCAACATCCAGACAATCCTTACCTTCTGCGGCTTCCACTAATTTGTGAGGTCGGAGCCTGACGAGAAGCTCATCTGCCGCTCCCTATTTAATAAATGGATAAAAATTTGCTAAATTTATACTCATTAAATTCGTATTAGAATTTCAGTAAGCATAAAGAAATTACACAATCCACAATCAACTTCCTATACGGTCCTTCGTATACCGCTGCAACCAAAGAAGCGTCATACAGCTTCCACTTATCTCTATTTTCCGTGCCAAGAAAAGGCGTCAGCATAATTTCTTCACCCCAATTGGTAGGGTTACACGATGGGGAAATTGCAGATATAGTTTTGTACAAATTTGGATTCCTCAAAGCAATAACAATGGCACCATTGCCGCCCATGCTGTGACCCATAATGCCAAACGTGCCAGTTGTGGGCAAATGCTTCTTGACTATTTCCGGTAGTTCTTTGGTGACATAGGAATACATGCGATAGTGTTTATCCCAAGGTTTGTTCAGAGCATCTAAGAACCACCCCGCAGACCTTCCACACACCCAAGATTCTCGCTCCCACGGTACATTGCAATTCCTTGGACTTGTATCTGGTCCAATGACCATGATCCGGTTTTCACTGGCGTACCTGTGGAAGCCCGTTTTAAATAGAAAGTTCCATTCATTGCACATTAAGCCGGAGAGGAAGAAAAGTGTATTGAATTTCTCATCTGGCGTCTTTTGAAGGGGAATGTAGGCGGTGAATTTCATGTAGCATTTTGTCTCTTTGCTGTAATGCCTGTAAATCTTGAGGTGACCATCAAAACACTTTTCGTTAAGGAGAATTTCTAATTCAGAGGATTTGTTTGGGGGAGGTTGCATAATGGCGTCATCGTCTACTTCTATTAGAGTGACTAAATGGTAGTTAGGCAGCTTTAGTGGGATGTTTTTCCAGTATGGTGAGGTTTCAGGTGGACACATTTCCTTACGCTGTTCTCGTTCTGCCTGATCTACTGGAGGTGGTACAGGTGGAGGTGGAGGTCTGGGATTGGAGCTAAAATAGCGATGTAGAGAATTATGCTTGTAGGTTCTTAACCATGATTTGATTTCAGGTGCGTATCTTGCCGTCTATAAAGTATGTGTGAGTAAGTTTTTATTCGTTAATTTATTCATTAGTAAAGGGTTATAAGAAGTAGATTTTAACATAGTTTCACATTATACTACTATTTCGAAAATGACCTTAATCGTCGGGAACATCGAGTTAATGTAAGGCCGAATCATATGAACCATTGTAAAATGTCTACGGGAGAACCGGAGAACCAGAGAAAAGGTTCTTCATACTAAATCATAAAAGCTGATCTTTAGTCATGTCCAATAATTATTATTGTGAGAAATATGTTGACCTTGACTAATGCATTATATTTATCTTTACACAAGTTGCCAGGTAAAATCAAAATGCTTTATTTCTTCCCTACGGGATATAGTAGCAAATATGTTAACTTTACATACCGCTTATATGTTTTTAAAATTTTATTAAGCTTTAAGTGATACGTAGATATCGAGGGAAATTTATACGCAGAGCTATAAATTATCCGGTCTGAATTGTAAACTGGGTATATATTGTTCGTTAAAAGACCTAAGATGTTATGTTATAAATGTTATAAATGCGAATTAGCAGTTTAGTTTAGATATCAAGTACATGCAACTTTTAGAATCTATTGAAAGGCCATACACCGTAAAAATTACCGTGTAGGTACATATAAAGTAGAGTAATAAAATATTATATTTACTGAAACGGTCTTTTGACTCCATAGTTAATCTGAAGAAGACAGAGCATGCGCGTGATACTTGATATGATCCTCCATGAAAGTGGCGACAAAGAAAAACGAATGTGAATACCCTTCCCTCATGTTAAGCTCTACTTGCAGACAATCATTTCCTTTTGCAACTTCCACCAGCTTATCTGGCCGAAGCCTGGGGAAAAACTTATCATCAGAGCCCTATCAAAATAAATATGAAACTTCATAAGATAATACACACACATATTTATGGATATAAATGAAATCGTAAACAATCTTTTAAAACTTTTCTGTAAATATTACACAATCTACAAGAATTTTCCTAAACGGACCCTCATATTCCTTAGCAAGGCACAGTGTGTCATACAATTTCCACATGTCCTTATTTTCCTCCCCCAAATAAGGAATGAACGCATCCCAATACATTCAAAGCATCCAGGTACCACCCCGCACTCCTCCCACACGTCCACGACTCTCGTTCCCACGGAACGTTGCAATTGCGTGGACTAGTGTCAGCGCCCACAACCATAACCCGATGTTGGCTGGCATACCGCTGGAAACCCGTTCGGAATGTAAAGTTCCATTCGTTACACATTAAGCCACAAAGGAAGAAGAGGGTATGGAATTTTTCATTGGATGTGTTTTGGGTGGGAACGTAGATAGAAAACTTCATGTGACAGTTGGTCTCTTTGCTAAAGTGCCTGCAAATCATTAAATGACCATTGAAGCACTTTTCCTTAACAAGGACTTCCGGTTCTGGGCATTCAGATGTGGGTAGGGGAGGTTGCATTAAAGTGTCATCTTCAATCTCAAGAAGAGTTAGTAGATCGTAGCTGGGTAGCTTTATGGGAATATTTTTCCAGTATGGAGAGGTCTCAGGTGGACATATTTCCTTACGACGTTCTCTCTCCACCTGACTTACAGGACAAGGAATAATGGATGGTGGAGGGGGCTTAGAGCTCTTGTAGCGCTGAAGACAATTGTGCTTGAAAAGCCATTGCGTAGCGCTGCTCTTACATTTCTCTCTCTGTACATAAATTATTCATGTCTTTAGAAAAATCTCATCTTAATCTTTATAGCATTTCATTTCTGTATAAGTACCCAAATATTTCAAAATGACCTTAATCACAGTTGGCGCAAGCTGACGCAAGTACGTATGGATTCTCATGGACATAACACTATTTTGTAACTTCGTCATCATCAGTTTGCATCTTACCACAATCAAATGAAAAGATACTTAACCTAACTTCTTCGGAACTTAGGGTGCATTTGTCAAACTAAATAGCAGCGTATATCTTTACATTTTCTAGTCCAAGTGGGGCATTGGAACAAACTGTCCTGTAAGATAAGGTATATTATATACGAGTTGCCAGGCAAGCTAATCAACCTAAAATTCAAAATGGATAAGCGCATTGCGCAGTAGAATCAGCACCACAAGAGCGCTTTATCATGTTTTTGAACGTTGTGTCCGGAAGTACGTTAAACGTGTATGCTGTAAACGTTATTTATATATGGAAGCTAGTCTTATACGTATACATACGTCTTGAAGAAATACATACATGCAAAATCATACTCAACCAAGAATGCACAAAACTGTCACCTTTTGTATTTGCCACGACGTCGCTCAATAAAAGTAAAATGCGGTCCAACGCAGATTTCAAAATCAATATTTTGAATTTATCACATTTTCACCAGTTATGTTGTTTTCAGTTGTTTTTCAGTCATCCTGTCTTTGGGAAGGTTGAGAAAACAAGTTTTCATCTAGTTCTGTAATATTTTGCAAAGTTAGAAAAAATTTGAGAAATTGTAAAGAAGTTACCCGTAGGTTTTGCGTTTGTCATAAAATGGGTTCCAATCAGGTATCTCCTCACCCGCGTCCTCAGCCACCTGTTGTAACCCCTCCTCAGTGGTTTTATCTTACGCAACCGTCGCGATCCCGGTTTGCTCCACCACCACCTGGGAGTGTTCGGCCGAGTTTAGGACAAACGCTTCATGGCATCCAGGGAGACCTTGAGAGGATGAAGGCGGAAGGGTGTCCTTCTGAGAAAAATGACACGCTGACTAAATTTCTTGGAGGAATGCATAACGTGGAGGAGATGATGGAGGATGTGAGGATTGCGGAAGGGTTTATGAAGACTACTGGAGACGACTGCTCCCTCAAAAGTGCTCTGGCTCAAGGAAAGAGTTGTCATCGGCGGAAGGAGTTGGACTTTATTAGTAATTCACAACTTCGGGCGTTTAAGCTTCATCCAAACGTTGAAGGCATGTCGTTATTTCCATCTGGGAATAAAAGAAATCAGATGA
Source organism: Orchesellides sinensis (assembly GCA_027744375.1). Lineage (NCBI taxonomy): Eukaryota > Metazoa > Arthropoda > Collembola > Entomobryomorpha > Orchesellidae > Orchesellides > Orchesellides sinensis. The sequence goes on from JAHZNG010000642.1 coordinate 8,665, forward strand.
AAAAATATAAGAAAAAGAAAAGGGAAATAAACGCACCCAATTTTAAAGACTTGGAGTTGAAACGGGAGGAAGAAGGAGGTGGGAGTGAGCCTGTTGCAGTTGAAGTCATCACGCCTCCTTTACCAGTTGCGGTTGATGTGGTGAAACGGGCCGTTAAAAAGAGAAAGACTGAAGATTGCGAGGATCCCGACTTTTCTCCTACAAATCGGTTAGCGTCATCGCGAAAGAAGAAAGGAAGGAGTCGACCAGTGCCAGGACGAGGTAGAGGACGCCCACCAAAGAACAAGCCAAAGCAACCTACGATGACTAAACCACCAGCGGGACCACCACCGGCAATGAAATTTACGTCCAGTCTGGGACCGGGGTTGAAGCTGAAGTTAAAATTGAACCAAGAATCTGCGCCTTCCACAAGCGGGGCAGGAGCAAGGTGTCAAGTCGAAAGTTTGGTAAGCTAAAAGCATTTGGTCTGAATTTGTTTATCTGAGTGAAGTCATTTATTGCATTTCATGTGGATATTTTATATTTATATTTATTTTTTCCAGATCTGCAGAATTCCTCTGAATCTTCTTCCAAAGAGGCGACCAATTGAGTGAAAGGTTAGGATCAATTTTTAAAGTTCGTGGTGACACCCCTCTTTATTGTTCAGCTTTATCACAACAGTTTACAAACAAAAAGTATTCATTACTTATCATGTAAAAAACAAACCCCTCAGTAGTTTATACTTTATATTTACATTTTGTATTTTATTTATATGCATGTATATGTGGAAAACTGCTAATTTATATTTATGAACTAACGTAGTTTAAATTTGAACTTATACTATTTGTCTAAAACTAGCTATACTATCCTTATCCTACTTAATCTCAACCTTACAGTATCAAGTCTTAAATAATTCTGATGCTGAGCTCTCTCTATGAATTAAACAGTACAAAAATATTTTATATTTATAACATGTACACAAAAGCATCTTTCTTTTTCCCTATGTTCGTTTTTAAGTAAGTTGTATAAAATATTTATAAATTGTTTTTAGAAAATATTTATAAGTAAAAAAATTAAAAACTAGAAAACATTATTTTGAAGTCAATACACGTTTTCACTCAGATTTAATCATTTAAATTTTAATATTTTTAATTTTTCGTGTGCAGCTCATACTCACGCAGGCAATCAATCAATCACTCATCCATAATTTATTTTATTGCAGTAAAAAATATTTACACATTTCTTTCATACGCACAAACTTGTTGAATACACATTTTGAATGTAATGTTTGATATATAAATACATAAGCATTATAATTGTTAAAATAAAATTTTAATATGCATTTTACGACCCTATCGCCCTCCTTCTTCTTCGTCTTTTGCTATTTGTGCTCGCCACCTCTGACTGAACCGACGCCCTGTCAACCTTTTGCTTTGCATTCTCCCCTCGAGTCTCATCCTCCTCTGATGGCCATTTGATATTTCCCCCACTGCGGGGTTGAGCTTGTGGTGGTCCCCCACCACCGAAAAATCTCCTCATGGGGTTCTGTCTCATGTGAAAGTTCCTGTGTGGATGTCCTGGATGTGGAGGTCTACCCTGTGGAGGAGGAGGATGTGGATGTTCTGCAAACTGTGGATTCTGTTGTGACGCTTGTGGCATCATTTGTCCTCTTTGTGGAGGTGGCTGACGTACGTGTGGAGGTGGCGGTGGTGCTGATTGAGGGGGTGGTGGATATGGACCTGTGGAATGGGGATGTCTTCTCATCACAATTGGTGGTGGTACAGGTCTTGTCATATACTTGGCTCTATCAAATTGACCCTGAGGTTGGCGTCTCAGCTTTTGTCTACCTCCATGATGACGGTCTTCATGATCCTCTTCACTGTCTGGAAACTTTACATGGGCAGGAATTGAAGGTGGAATCATTGGGGAAGGTTTTAATTTGGAAGGATTATTATTGGCTTCTGGAGGTGGTGGACCTTGTACCCATTGCTGGGGCTGTGGCGGAGTTAACTTTTGTATGGGTAGTTGAATTATTTGCTTTGGCATTTGTGGTTGAGCTACTTGTTTAGGTAATTCTTGGTATTGTTGTTGAGCCTTTTGAAGACTTATTGCTGCTTCATTCTGTTCCGCTTCAAAAGAGCCTGTTTGTCCTGAGTTTGGCTCTTGGGATCCATTATAATATATTTCTGATGAGCCTGTCTCCGGAGTTCTTGGCCCAGAAGCAGATTTCAATGGTCTCCATCCATCTTTTGAGTGATACTCCTCGTCTGCTTGTTGAGGTGGAGAGAAGCTCAGTTTATTTTCGTGGAAACTCACCAGCTTTGGTGGATTGAAGACACCAGTCGAGTTTGTTTCCGGCGACCCCTGAGCTTCTGGTACTGTTGGTGCCTTTTCATCTTTGACGTCTTCATTCATAATGTTATCTATTCCATTTGCATTCTTACTCGGGAGCTATACCCTCACCCGAAGCAGGCTCCTCCTCCACACTTCCAAAATTGGACGGCTGTTGTGCCGAAGAGTCTCGCATTTGGTCTGGTTCTGACCACTTACCGTTTCCACCTGGAGCAGGAGGTGATCCAGTCTTTTCACTAGACCAAGCTTGGGTTTCTACGGATGTTCCAGTACGCTCAACACTTCCATCCTCATAGTTTTCATCTTCATACTCTTCATATTCATCTGAACTAGGATGCCCCACCATCTATACTCCCTCCTGCCTCACCCAAGTTATTATTGTTCTCAGCAACTGATTCAGGTGAGGGTTTCACAGACGATTTAAGAATCTCCTCCCTTGTATAAGCAGGCCTTCTTATTACTGCAATAGGAGCTGAAGGTTGGATGGGAGTGGCAACAGTTGTTGTAGTTGTAGTGGTCACATTATTTTCCTACAGAGGATTTAAGAATCTCCTCCCTTGTATAAGCAGGCCTTCTTATTACTGCAATAGGAGCTGAAGGTTGGATGGGAGTGGCAACAGTTGTTGTAGTTGTAGTGGTCACATTATTTTCCTGGGGTGAGCTCGCACTAGGCTCCATATCACCTCCCTCGCCCAACTCTTCACTACTCATTGGTTTTCGAATACCACCTCCACGTACAATTTCTTCTGGCACTGGAACAACCTGCATATTTGGAGCTGATCCTTCCATTGCCATTGTTGGAGGATCCTCTGCATCATATCCGTAATCATCCTCAACAAAGTCTCCTTCAGCATCTTCCATCGGGGCGGAGTTGTCCTGCTCAATAATGACTTCTTGTGGCGTATCAGCCTGATCATGGATGTTGACATCAATAACGTGACTTGGTTGTTCTCGTTCCATCGAGTCCATCATCTCATCCGAAGACATGCGTTCACTCTCTACCATATGCTGTTCAACAATCTTATCCGACCGTGCATCTTCCTCTGGATAATATGCGTTTGCTGCGTCCACGGCTTCATCTTCAACATCTGAGCCCGAGGGTAATACTCCAGTTCTTCCAACATCTCCAGCCGTTTCCTCAACGCTTGTTCCACTGCCTTTCTTTTCTGAAGATGCCAAAGTGGGGATTGTTGGTTTAGAACTATTTTCCGAAGAAAGGGTCTGCTGTTTATTAGATTCTTTGCTAGAGGTGGTGACAGGGGATGATGCAGCAGTTGGGAACAATGTTCCCCTTCCAGGAATCTGCGGGATAAATCTTGAAGCTTGGGTTAGCAATGCTCCACCAGGTTTCTTAAGGACGATTGGCTTGTTACTTGTCTTTTTGTAGCCAAACCGTTGAGGTGGTGGAACCTCTTCACTGCTTGTTGACTGCTTTGAAAACATGTCTACCAATCTTTCAAATTCAGATCCTGATGCTGCTGCAACTTGCTCCTTTGAACTCTCTTTGTGTGCTTGTTCGTTAGATAAAATCTTTTCTTCGGATGACTTCAAGTTTGTTTTGGTCTTTACTCCAAATACTTCTTCGATTGATGAAGCTGCCTCCTCCTCATCTTCTATTTTAGCAACTGTATGGGAAACGGTCGTTCCGTTTGTCGCCATCACATCAGATATCGACTTATTCGCCCCATTAGTGTCGTACCACGGTGGGAGAATAGCTGAGGTGACTATGCCATCAACAGTCTTCTTCGTTACCAACGTCTTGTGATTCTGATCTGCTCCCACAAGAACATCCAAAAACTGTTGTTCCTCTTCAGAATGTTTGGTCTCCTCCTCAGACGATGCTGCAGAGCTGAGGTCTACACCTCCTCCACCNAAAAACTGTTGTTCCTCTTCAGAATGTTTGGTCTCCTCCTCAGACGATGCTGCAGAGCTGAGGTCTACACCTCCTCCACCCCCATTTCTTTCTAACTCTTGCTGAGCCAACTTTCCATTTGGACTCAAATCAGGACTGGGAACAATGTCAATAGGACTTTCAACACTTCCACGTCCTCCACCCAGCTTTATCCCAAACTCAGATGATGCCGACTGTGGAGTGGTACCTCTTGTCCTTGGTGCCGCAGTACTTGGCGGCCCTGGCGTCACCACAACAGTGCTCCCCCTTGGTGTAGTCGACCTATACCTAAATTTTGGAGGAGGTTTGGTCACAGCTACTTCCTGTTCCGCAGACTCTGCCGACTTAATCTTCAACTTTGTCCTCTCCACAGGCGTCATCGTATAATCATATTTGTGTCCCGCCGGACCCAGCGTGGTCACAGATGGGTTATCCGTGGTCGACTCAGCCACACTATCCTCCCCACTTGCTCCCGTACTACTTGACGTTGCTGTAGTCGTGCTTGTCCCTTTCCTCGTAAAATTCCTGCTTATCAACCTACTTATCGTGTCCTGCCTATTCTTACTAGGTTTAGTTGGTTTAGCTGTTGTCGTAGGCTTGACCGTCGTAGTCAGCGTCACCTTCTGCGACAAATTAAACTCTTGACTGCTGGACGCTGCCCCTTCCTCATTACTACTGGACTCCTCCTTCACCTCTTCCTTATCATGAGGTGGTATAGCATCCAAAAGCATTTGATTTAATTGGGACTCTCCACTCTCAGAACCCATTTCACTTTCACTACTGGTGCTGTTATTGCTCTGCTTCGTCTCCTCAGGCGAAGCTGACGCTGGTGCTGACCCCAATTTATTACTATTCCCTTCTTCTTCCGAACTTTTTTCCTTGTCATCATTATCTTCATTATGGTCATGGTCATTCTCCTCATTATCCACATCATTATTCACCTCCTCCTTCACATCTTCATCTTCTTCATCATTATTCCCCTCATTTTCATCATTTTCATTATTTTCCTCTTCGTCATGCTCATCTTCCTCCTCCTCACTCTCCTCAGCAGTTGCCGGAGCCATTGTGGTAGTGGTCGTTGAAGAAAAGCTCGTGCGGCCTGTGGGAAACCGTGTGGTTTGCAGATTCCTTCGATTACTGTAGGGATTTGGTGTGGTCACGGTGACCTTTGGCGACTCTGTGAATAACACTTGGGCAGAGGAGCCTCCATTATCATTGTTGTTATTATTGTACGATTCCGCACTACTAACTCCGGCCTGATGAGGATGGAGAGCATGCCTGATTGTGCTCTCTTTGCTAATGTACTCATCCCCATCATTGTTGTGTGGGGCATTGTATGAGGGATTCCTTGGCCCAGAAAATAGGTTGAAAAGTGATGAACCCTCTGCATTCTCATTCTATATTTTTATGATAAAAGAGAGAATAAAAAGATTTATCTGTTTTTGTTTCAAAAGTTCATTCAAAATGAAAATTTTGCAATCAACCAAGATTAAAAGTTAATTTTCACAATAACATACTTTCCGGTCAATAAAGATCGTAAAACATTTGCAGGTATGTAATTTTAAAGGTGTTAATCGGATAAAAAACGTGAGCTTCTGGCAAATTTTCAAAATGTAAATTTTGTTGCAATGCATGGGTTGGTATATATTTGAGCCTATATAAATTTCGGGTAATTTATGCATTACCACAATGCATTACATATGTATTATGAATTTGGAATCATCAATTTATGAAGGCTGTAGTTTTAAAAACAGAATACGAGTTTTAAACAATTCCTCCAACACATTTATACCCAACGTTAGGTATCTCATCGACACATAAACAACCCATAAAGCTTTTAAACTGTTCGTATAAATATTTAGTAAGAAAACATGTACACCCTATTATACTTCACGCATCTGCATTTTTCAGTGAGTAAAGAAGGCAAAAGGCATAAAAATAATTAGAATCATCTTCGTAAGCTCTGACGATAAGCATACAAGCATACGTTCATTTTAATAACAAAAAATAAGCGTTTTCTTGAAAAATACAACAAAAAACTGCGAAAAAATACAGAAGCTTCTTCATCTTTTTCTGCTGCGTTCTATTAATTACATCAAAGCGGGGGAGCATCTGAGTGAGATATGACGAGAGAGAAATTGTGTTTAAATGAAGATGATTGCAGTAATAAAGTGAGTGAGTATGAGTACGTAATTGTAATGGCAAACAATGGATTGTAATGAAAAGTAATGATGGGGATTGTTTCTTGTTCATTTTTAGACAAGCAAAACCACAGCAGCATGCATGACGTAGGAAGAAGCAAGAATAGGTATAAAACTGAATAGAATACTATGTTTCCTTCCTATTCAAACTTAAAAAGAGTTTTGGTCAGTATCACATACACACAGGTAAAAAGACATTAAGAGAGATATGTATGTACATTCTACGTATGCATTGCATTGTGCAACGGTGCGTTTCAAAGTATTTATAGCATCGTCTTCATATTTTGTGCACAATTTAGTGCAATAATGCAGTCTGTATGCATAAATCGTAAATTTAACCCATTTTGGTTCATTTTGTGCAAATTATGAGTAAACAATGCATGTTAATGGCAAACTGTGATTGTTGTGTGGTTGGCTATAATGTGTTCCAACAGACTGAATTTTCTCTATGTATGTTTTTTAAAACAAATAGGGTTCTGAGCTGAACTAATTTTTGTTGGGAATTTGATATGCATATATTTTGTTGACTGTATATGTCAACCAAAGACTTGATGGGAGCTGAGCAAGAGGCAGTTTAATTGATAGATGGGAAAAGTGTCAAACTTTTGTTTGTTTAAGGAAGCATTTCAATATGTATAAAAGAAGAGGAGGATAATCATAATGCACAAAATGCATTTTCTCTTCTTAATGGTACATATATAGTTGAAGACTACAATATGGTACTTATGTACTATACTGTTCTTGTGCGCAGAAGAGGTTAAGGCAAAAGTAGGTTTCTATTTTGACGCATTGCGACTCTACTTGAAAATTCCATGATGACAATGTGCATAAATGACATACAATACATCATCATCATCCTTTCCCTATTTAGTGTAGCACACACACCTTCTCATTATAAACCAGAGTTAAATGTCTGTCAAGACAGTAGAACTTTTTGTTTTGACTATGACCATGGGCACTAGTAACTAGTTGTTTGAGAGTGACAGGTGGCAGTTGACATTTCACCCTCATTTTCCCTTTTCAACCGGGTGAACAGACTTTTAGTATAAGAACAAAAAACAGAATGATATGCTCTGATTTCATTTTGAACAGCTATTGACTTTAAAAGAGTAAACATCTCTAAAGAAAGTTAACAACAATTAATACAATTTAGGTAAAATGGTAACACGGATCAAAATCAAATGCCAAGTTAGATATTTATAGTCATATTAAAATTCACATCTACTTTCTGGATTCCGATTTCAATTCAAACTTGTGTATTTATTAAACTAATTGAAGTTATTTAATGAATCTGCAGTCGTAGATTTATGTAGATAAAATGCTGAAGGTTGTGTTTCAAGTCGATTCTTTGTGTAATTAGCGAATACATGAAACCTGGTGCATTTTAATATGAACACCAAAAACCTGACATGAGAAAATCACTGTTTTATCGTGTCATTGTACCTATACCTATATTCTAATGCATCTTTTAATTACCAATCTCCGTTTACGATGCCATATCAAATATATGTAATACATGCATGCATACCAAATGATGAAAGAAATAGGAAGAAGGGATTGCCAAAGAAGCCTTAAAACTTGTACATAATACTAAATGAGCTTTTACTACCTTTGCTTGCCTTCTTCCTCGCAGTTTTACTCATACATAAAGCTATATATATTTCTACCACCTTCCTTCCGCCTTCTTCCCCTCCCTTACTCACAACCATAATTCCATTGTGACTTGTCACACGAATATGAATACACATAACTAATCTTATTGTTATTTTAGCGCTAAGCTCATAAACCTAGTAATTTTCCCTCTGCACACTCATGTCTTATTTGGAAAAAGTGTGAAATGATTTTTATACCTGCAATTTTTTACGCTCTCTGGATACACTACAACCGCTAATGAAATTCTGTTAAGTAGGTATCATCCACTGTCTGAAAGGATGACAATATCATATTTTTTATGAATGTGTACAGCATTCTTGTTATCCCTTATATTTGACAATGACGTTTCACATATTTTGACGAGGAGGATATGATGATGACAGGCATGTTTTTCATTCAACACAAAAAAAGAGATTTTCTTTCGGTAACACACTTAAAGAGGGTTTATTGCTCCGCAAAAATAATATATGTCAGTTGCGAAGGATCATATTATCCAACATGATCGCTTTTCATTTTTTAGTTAGTACATAAAACAGCAGTGTTTTTTAAATAGGCCTGCTGGTCTGGCCTGTGTTTTAATTTTAAAGTAAGCCATGGTTTCTTGGCTTGTGAGAATACGTATATGAGCAGACCAGGCCAGCTAATTTTCCTGTTCAAAGAGTATTAAGCTCATGATGAAAAGAAGAGATAATGTAATGCAGATGAAGATCCTGATAAATATCCCTCTCTGTGTCAGATACCTTTATGCAGTTTTGTGATACGGATATTTATATACATAATACATGGGCTATTTGTCTTTTGTACTTTGAGGTTATATGAAAACCCATAAAAGCCAGGCTAACGTAACGTTTTGTTTTTGTATGCAGCTGCATCGCAAGAAAATACTGATTTGGTCAGAGTAATATGAACTTTCTGCCCACACGTAATATATTATGCAGGATATTTTGTGGTTTGCCTTAAAATGCATTAAAATATGTATATGTAATCCCTGCTGGGTTAGCATAAAATATTTTTTAGGATAAATTTTAAATCCTTTGTGGATTATAACTTTGTAAAATGTGAGCCTACATGAATAGTTGTCACTGCAGAGATTTACTGGTTATTCTTTGATGTGTATCTCGCGCAAATCCCGACAAACATATTTTTTCATGTGAAATTACTTAAACAACGAACAATCCAATTAAAATATCATGATAAAATACAAGGTACTGTCCAAATTAAATACTTTTTAAAAGACTCTAACCTGCTCAGTTTCTTCTTCGGAAGAAGACGTCTCTTCTTCCGTCACCGGAGCTTCCGTGGTTGTCGTAGTCGACGTAGTTGAATAAGGCTGCAGTCTATTTCGCCTTTCATTGTTGTTATTTAAATTATTATTAGGATGTTGATTCCTCGGATGACTCACAGAGGCATCCTCACTCGAGTCTATAATAGCATTTTGCTCTTCATTCACATCCGCATCCACATCATTCTTTGTCGAGCCCGGTGGGCCTGCTCTCTCATTCTGTATTTTACTTTTCTTTCGCTTTCCACTCTCAATCCCTGCCGCTGAAGACTCGTTACTCCCGAGCAGCTCTTTTGATGATGCACCTGACTCAAAAAGGTTTTGATCTTTTCCGTACATCTCAACATCCACCGCTGCATCTGGTTTCACCATCATTGTTCGACCTAACGAAACGATGACAAAAATATATTATTGTATTTTCAAACTTAGTCATGCATGGAAATTTACAAAGTGCATTGCAAATAATAACGAAAGTAAAAGATGTAGTTTTTCAGTGAATGAATGCGAAATGGGAGCACGTGTGTGCAAGCGCACCCTTAAAAGAAACGTCTGAGTCATCATAAAAGATTTGTCACACTTTTGCCTTCTTCGACGGAATGCAAATGTCAGAATGTGAGGGAGCCTGTTTTTGTTGCTGGCACCACCACCATAAAGATTAGGTGATGAGGTGTGTAAGGATTGAGGTCAAATCTGCCAAAACTGGCGTAATTCTCACGGAAAATGAAAGCCAATTTCGGAATTGAACGAAAAGTCAATAAATAAAAATGCCATTATCGGCCAAGACATTGGTTATCTTGATGGAATTGTTTAGAAAACGCCATTTTGAGTTGGATGCCATTGGCACCACCTGTCTTTTATGGAGTGACAGAATAAATAAAAAACAGAAACTCTTTTAGACTCAGTTGTTTACATTGTATAAAGTGGCTTATTTTCAAGATTCTTTGTCAATTATACGAAAGAGCTATTGATTACAGAAAGAAAGTTATAAATTGAGAAGAGGAGCAGATGTGTGCAATTTTGATGTGGAATGATGATAGTAATGCTCAGTGTGCATTGTAATGGATTTTATATTGTTTTATCTGGTAAAAAACAGAAGAGAAGAGTAAGAGCTCATCAAAAATTCGCAACCTGTGTAATCTCCCAACCAGGCTTGTATAGTCACTATTATTATTAGCATTTATTGACATTTTACGTTCCGCTTTCAGATTTCAGAGCGAAAAATTGGGCGCGGAGGAGTTAGGCTTTTATTATGTGATGATATGAACAACGCAATGAGCATTCGTATTTTATCTTGTATTAAATCTTGAAAGAATTCATTCTGCATGCATCAATGACAATAATTACGGAGGTGGATAAAAAACAGGTGGGTTAATTAAGAAATTTGATTTGAGGGCTTAATCATTGTGGAAAAAGTTGGTTTCACTTGTATTTACATTGTGAAGGTATACTTTGTTAAAAATGTATTTGGTTTGTTAAGACTTACTTCTGAGAATGAAGAAAACGGTGAGCACCACGGTGGCAGCCAGACCGACGAGAATGATAACACTGAGGAACCAGCATAAAATGGCTGATAAGCCCCGGCATCGACAACATTCGTCCTCATTGTCAGAGCCGTACTCTTCCTCGTAGATGGCATCATGAAATGTTCTCTGCTTTAATAAGTATTTTTTTGAAAGGGAAAAAGAAACAAAATATCAAGTTAGACTTTACTGACTTTTATAAATAAAAAATGTGTAATATCCGTCTCAATATGTGAGAGATACGATTAGGGAATGAAGGAATTATCTTATAAAAATATATAATTGGACCTCTAAAACCGGGATTAACCCTTTTCGGCTATTGATCGTATTTTGCGAATGTTTATGATGCCTGTGATGGTGATGATGGTGATGATTATTATGAAAAGGTCGAACTTTACTCATATTAACACACCCAAATATATACTTCTTTAACAAATTCATGTAAAACCGAACTGCATAACTGTGACACTCGTAAAACTGGGATTTTTTCAAAATTTATGTTGTATGAAACAAGTACACTCCTGATCACATTAAAATAGCGTACTGATTGAAAAGGCTGTTGTAAATGAAGCGAAACTCTGCAACAAACTGACAATAAAGAGTATAGCAGGTTTATTTCATCGATACACTATTAAAATGATCCTTGTTAATATTCTGCTCTCTCATCCAAGTTAATTAAAACAGTGTAAGGTAGTCTACATCGTTACTATCAAGGCAATAAATAAAAAACGATGGAAAGCTTTTGAGGGACGACAAATAACTAACTTTCATTTGATATAGGATTTCTTAAGGGATGAAATGAAAAGTTCACATGCACTCATGACATTTTGTAATGATTCTTCCTCAATGCAATTTTCCTATTTTGTAACGACAAAATAGCCAAGTTGATTGATTACCTCGATGATTGTTATAAATATCATGATAAGTTATAATTAGTAGTGTAGCCAGCATTGATTATGCATACAATGCATACACAATGAAATACTACTTACGCTACCTTAAAGTGTGGGTGGGGATAAGCATATGTAATCACTCAGTCCTCATCCCCCATAAATAGCTTATCATATCATGTAACATGATGATGACAGTCGTTCCCTTGAACTTGCCCCTTTATGATAAAACATGAGAAAAGTTCACATGCACTCATGACATTTTGTAATGATTCTTCCTCAATGCAATTTTCCTATTTTGTAACGACAAAATAGTCAAGTTGATCGATTACCTCGATGATTGTTATCAATATCACTGGTATACATATCATGATAAGTTATAATTAGTAGTGTAGCCAGCTTGATTATGCATACAATGCATACACAACGAATAACTACTTACGCTACCTTAAAGTGTGGGTGGGGGGTGGGGATGTGCATATGTAATCAGTCACCATTCCCCATAAATAGCTTATCATATCATGTAACATGATGATGACAGTCGTTCCCTTGAACTTGCCCCTTTATGATAAAACATGATAAGCTAATGGACTTTAGATTACAAAGTACGCATTGCATTGTCTGTAATGCATATTTGTTGTTGTACGCATTATACGTTAACTATTTTTCCTTTCGCTTCAACCGGAAGTTAAAAGTCTCAGGATTTCACCCTGCATTGGTGTATTTTTGTAATGATAGCATAATACTCTATAAAAATTTATAATGAAAAGTTAAAACATTATTTATACACAGTATGCTTGATACACTTGCCATTTTTATATTATAGAAGTAAATACAGCCAGCAGACCAATATAAATAATTTCGTGCAGAATATCTATTAATGGATGAACTTGGTGAATATATTCTTGCCGTGGTCGTTTGGGTTGACATCAGCCAAAAGGAAAAGTGATATAGTGACTCACAACAGCAAATAAGTTCCCACGGTCTCATCATGCTGGCTGCCTTGTACATATTATCATAACAAGGTATAGATTGCTTGGTAAACATTCATATGCGTATTATATTTCCTATATGCAACTAGCTCTTAATGTTCATTAGCAAAAAAGTTAATAAAAAGTGTATTACGCCCACACCATGTTTTTCCACATTCCAGGTATTAGCAAAGGCTGCAATGGATCTGACATTGAGTCACACGTACAAATAATTATGATGGTGACACTGGCATGAATGCTTTGACAAACCATATTTTTTTCTTTTGAGAAACAGAAAACGAAAGTGTGCTTCATCCTGAGAGGCACACTGTCATCTTTACCTCATTAGCAATTCCTATTTTGTGGAAAATAGACAAGAAGTGTAAATATTGTCTCTGCATGTATTTTAAATGGTATTATAATGACAGTTGGCATAACTAGCTTATTCATTTTGAATAAGGGCTTGTTAATGCAAGACAAGAGATACGAATTACATTTCCTAAGGTCTAGGTGACAATTGATGATAAAGTAGATATTTTCAAGCTGACAAAGCAAAATCGTGATTCCTACGGATCTCTTAAGAGGAAAAGACGTGGCATGGGATTTTATTTATTACATTGCATTCAATTCCCATTACCTTCTGCGTCTTATGCAGTTTTTAGTTAATGGCAAAACGAACTTGGTATATATTTTTTGCTACTTGTTCTTCATATGAACAAAGAGGACATTCGCACGCATAGTGTGACAGAAGCAATGGCATTCTCATAAAAAAATACGTTTCTGGTTTAGTCATCGCAGGAGAGGAACTACAGAAGTGTTTCTTCTTCTGCCAATAATAGAAAATGAGGACCCTCACTGTGCAAACTGTTCCTTTTCACGAGTTTTTTAGCTTTGCATTTACAAAGGATGTGATGAGATAAAAGGGTAGAAAGAAAATTTCATTGGTGTTGCATACCAGAGGTAATAAAAGTAGATCAAACTTTGTATAACTCTTTTTGCTTACTTTCCTCTTTTCAATTTTTGTTTCTTTTTCGGAGAATTGGCTATTCTATTCATTTATTTAGGAACCGGGTTGATGTATTACAGTATTCCTGTTAATTTTAAGTCTTTTCATAAAAAATTGTGAGAATTAACAAATAATTGTTAATCAAAAGGAATAACTAAGAAAATTACAGAAAACAAGCTTATTTCAATGGTTATTCCCTGAATTCAATTTTCTTCAGAGGAGAAGAGCTCATCAGTCATTAGGTAAAAGTTGTGTGTATTAGATTCTTCACTTGATCTTCCTAACATACAACAAGACAACATGAATAACTAAATCGCAAGATTTCTTTACATGAACAACCTAAACTCAATCCTGCCTGGGCAAAAGTCTACGTATTCGCACTGAAGTATATTATTTTGGCGTTTGGATGAAGCTCCTATTCCAAAAATTGATTTTGATTGGTGTCAGTCATTATAAGCCCTGATTTATTGCACTCATTTTATAAAAGCATGTACCTACGTGCGAAACACTGTTTTATGCCAAAGTTGATGAGAATCATGGACGAGCAGTCATCAAGGTGTTTATTATTTCGCACAACTATAATACTTGGCGTGTGTACAGTGGGAAATGAATAAGTTTTAGCTACGCAGTTTTACATTCATCACAGTCATCCCATCACTTTATCACCTCTCCATAACTAATCTTTGTGTTAAGATGATAGATATTGATAATCTGTGAAGGTGTGTATACACGCTCGAAATAAAAAATGACAAAACAAGGTTTTGATAAAGTGCGTAGGTATAAGATAGCATAGGTAACTTACTCTGGGAAACATTTGGCCGCTCCTTCCAAACATGCTCAATATAAAAATAAAGTAGATATGTTTTATGAAAGGCAATGAGCTGTATTGTATATTTTTACACGCAGCAACTCCAAAAGTCGGGTGGCACAATAATATTCAATAAAATGTCGGAGCACACGTATGTAAAATAAAAGAAATCACAGTTGTTCTAGTTTTTCTTCAATAATTTTTCTTCAACTTGTCATTATATCATCAAAGCTCATAAATATGACGGTGTTCCACAGTGAAGTAGTTGCAACTGTATATTTTGTAGCGGAGCACGGGAAGACAAGGTGAAAGCATTATATAGGCTATTTTTATTATACGCTTCCCTCTTCTCACTTGCAATTAATTCACGACAAAACCACCTTGCTACTGGAAAACTGTAGGCATCACGGCATTTCACGGCTAATTTCGACTTGATTTCTTTTCTTCCCCTTTTTTCCATCCATTCACATGTTATTCACATTTATTACACACCGTGTCTAATGGAATCATAAAATCCAGGTCATATCTCCATTCAATTCCGATCATCCCACACAAACACACATCATGATGCACAAAACATTATATTTTCCATGTAATTTACATTAAGACCATATACAAAATCCTACTTTTTCATCAGCTCCTATGTCGTTGTCCCATTTATTTTTATAGTTTGGATTAATGCATTTATGCATGCATATGGAATAGATTTCTGTTTTAGGCAATAACGACAAAAATGATTTCTTTATTATTTCGTCTGGCGAAGATTACTCATAGATCAGTGAAAAGAATGCATGTGTAGTATAACCTCTATGGACTTGCTAAAAGAAATGAGTTCCTTATTGGTAAGGAATTGCTGATACTAAAAATGTAACACGGAAGAGAAAAAATCAAACTGGAAGCACATGTTGTACAGACACATTTCATAGGACAAAGGCTTTTTTGGTGATGTGATGACAGCAAGAAAACACTTGTACGACACGACACACACAATTCACATAGTATGGAAGACAGAAAGAAGAAGAAAAAAATGATTAACCTTTTCCTTATGTTTTTTTTTGTATATTTCCTTCAGTGTGTCAATAAGTTCACTCTGGATTACACATATAGCACCGGCAAAGAACAGGAAGAAAATAGTTCGTGTCAGCACTTAACAACATTATATTATCCATACGAAAGGGAGTTATGCTGGATATAAACAAAAGACAATAAGGTTGTCCGGGTGTGTACAAAGGAACTGTCACTCACTCAAAAAATAAAAGAAAGGTGGTACCCTTTCGTGATTTCTCCATATTTTCCTTGAGAAACAGATTTGCTTTCTGGGGTTTGTTCCTGAACTCGCTCTCTCCCATGAACTGTTTTTTCCAATTAAGAAATAAATGCAATAATTAAGATAAGCCGAGAATGTATAATAAATAATATATATTGTGTTAGTCTTATACACAAACACACCTTAAGTCATTGCTCTTCTGCCTCGGGAATACTACGTTTGAGCCTGTGCTCGTTTGAAATGGAGTGCCGACTCGAAAATGTATAAAATGGGTCTCTCTCTTTCAAAAATCAAGGCTGAGATTTACACAACCAAAATAATACATTGTGGCAAATGCAAAAGCGATTTTTGAAATCGTCAGCATTTCGTATGCATATAAATCCATATAAGAATAATGCATACATGAAATTGTCTGGGAGGGATTTGCATTGTTGCAAATGCAATAATGACACAGTGCTCTTATTCATTTACACATTACAATAGAAAAAGAAGGATAGGCATGCTTGTTTCGTTCCTTCTGTTGCATTTTTGAGATTGAGACGTGCGTTAATTCATAAGCGGCTGCTTAAGGAGCTCAAACAGTGCAAAAATGTGTATAGGGACAGGCCAGGTAGATTGAAGACCAAGAATGATGATGAATGTAGAAGGGAACACGCACCACAACACAAAACAAGCAGTGCGTTAAAAAATACATGCTTTTCAAAAAAATAACATCTTTTACGATACAAACATACGCTTATTTTTACTGTTTTACCAGTGGTGCACTGGCACAGTAGTACAATTATTACAAACATTTTTTAAACCATTACGCTCTAGGTTATATTTAGTTTTTTATTACGCGTACCTGTCTTCATCTCATCTTAAATTGTGTATGAATGGGATATATTTGGCAGGTAGTACATGCTTACACCTGTGTGCTGTGTAATATACCAGTTAAGTGCATCTTTCGGCATATATTTTAATGCACTTGTTACATTATAGGTTTTGACGTCTTGTTCAACCCTCAACAATGGTATTTGTTCAATTCAATCATCATCAAATTACATTATAAATCCTCCCGAAAATAACCAACCATCATTTTTTATTATATCGTCATCCGAAAATAGAACAAGTTTTGCTCATTCATTCATGCCTCGTGTCTATCTCGGCTTAACAATAAAAGATAATATACAATGTATCTTCATCCATTTTCCCCTTGGGCACATTGTTAGTTTGTAATTCTGCGGTGTGCTCCTTTACAATTACTTTATTAATTAAGCTCTACCTTCAAATTGCATTATAATGTTTGTTTTTTATGTGCATCTTGTTTTGATCAGATTTTATATCCTGAAGAAAGAGGTACTTCTCACATGTCAATATGTGTGCACATGTATGTATATAGGCTATTTTCACACCTTTTTTTAGCTCATTGCATTCCTGAAATGCATGCTAAATTCCATCAAAGTCGTAGTCGTCTCAACTTTGTTTCCTTTTTTCTGTCATGTCATCAACTCTTCTATTTCGGATGGTTGCTAACAATACGGTGCCTATTGTTGCAGGGATAATCCTACTTGTAATACACATGTTCAACAATACATTTTTTTCTTGTCATTCATGACGGGGCTGCTGATGAGTGAATTACATTTCCTCTTGCTCAATTCAATCCATTTTACAAAACATCTCTATTTTTTGCTCACTCTGATTTTTCTATTTGTTTCGCTTGTTCAATTTGTTTTACAGACTTTTCAGTAAAAAATACATTTGAGATTATTTACCAACCAAAAGTTAAGGAATTTTGCAATATGACTGAAAACTTGAACCAATAGACCATATTGTCAATCCTGTATCTTATAGCATGTTTGCATAGTATTGTATGGAATTAGCAGTATCGTCGTCTAATCCCTTGTTTTCAACTCAGACATACATTTTTGCACTTGACCTGAACAATAATAGACCTGCTCATCTTCATGCTACATTTACAATTTACATCTCCTCACCACGTCTCGTTATTGTGTTACAGATTCCCCAAAAAAAGAATGTTAACGTGAGCTAACTACGTATGAATATACGAACGTACGTGGTCAGTCGGGAGTTTCGGATTTTCTTCTTAGAATCTATCTCATCTCTTCTTCTTCTTCTCAAACTATACAGTCAAGGTCTACCAAGGTAGTTTTTGTTTTAAAAAAGCATCCCAGTAGAGCACATTTTTTTAAAAGATGAGGATGATATGTGGATGTACGCTTTAAATTGCATTAAAGAGAGATGATTTTGCCTGCCTCTTAAAATCACTCAAGTGAATTCATTGACTGCGCTTATTTCTTTCTTCTTCTACTCCTCTTCACTCTACTAACACACATTTTTTTGCCTTACATTCCCTAAAATCCCTTTTACATTATCATACACAAGAATTGTTTAAACGAGTGAATGACGACGATGATGATGGATGTGTGAGTGAGGAGTGATGTAAAAAACACTGAAGGAGCATGCATGAAGACAAAAGTATATTTGCAATTTACACCATTAAATCCTCTTCACACAAATTTTCCGCCAGGAAAAGCAGTAGTAGTAAAATAAGTGCAAATGTGTTTTGAATCTAAAGCTTCATGTCTTTTTCTTAAGCATTAATAATAATAATACCCAAAAACTTCTAAAAAAATCAGCAAGTTCATGTGCGCTCATGTGTTTTACAGGCTGGCTGGCTTTTTTGGTATTATGATGTATTTTTAATCAAGATCAAAGAAAACTCTAGCATTTAAAAGGTCAGTCGATGGGTCAGTCATCATTTAATGCATAATAGTATTAACGAAAGGTATCAATTTACAAAAAAGTTTCATTACGAAATGAACAAGTGGCACAATGTACTCTGGTCCGTCGGACTCAATCTCGTAATCGTATTTATATATTTATCTAAATCAAGATTAGCACACGATACGATGATTTATCACAATTAAAAGAGATTACTATTGCATTTTATTAAATGGACTTCGATTTACTTACTGCCTTTGATTATTTTTACCCTGATTGCTCCCATTACGATAAAATATCTGGGCTATCGCTATTTCAGATTAATATTGACAGGCAGAGTTATTATAACGATTATGATCATCATTTTGGTCTGGTCTAGTCAATGAGTTAATCTTGATGACACAATGCATTTAATTTGGCATTTTCTCCATTTTTTGTCGTAAATGCTAAGTCCTCTTGCTCAGGCTGAGTAGCATAATCATCAACGGATACACACAGACCTAAATAATACATATATAAAAAGGAGACAAACAGGGGAAAAGACTATTTTTTATGGTCAGTTTACTCTTTTGTGTATGCATGCATGTCATATGACATGTCTATGTGTCTGGCGTGTGTGTAATGTAATCTTTTCCCGTAATAAGGAAGGAATTTTGTGGTAATATATGAAAAAAATTACATTCCTTTCGGTAATACATATTTCTTGTATGGTGTCTTTTCCCCCAGAAATGAATTACTATTTTATATGGGTTCATCATTATCTTAGGCGCTTACATACATAGCTTATAAATCTGTGTTATCTGATATGCATAACATGGAGTGTATTATTATTTCGGCGATTTTTACAACGTAATTTTTAACGATATGCCATGTCGGTGGCGGCTGCCTTTCCTTTTTATGATTTTGGTTTGCGGTTACGCGGCGGTGTTATTACCAACAGCATTTTTATGGATTTCTTCGGTGTTTTTGTTGTGTACGGAGGAAAGTAAAGGGTTATCGTGTCATGCATGTGTGTATGAAAAATAGGTAAAGTTTGCATGACTTGCTTAATCACATAGTATTAGTAAGTGACCAGTGTCCACCGGCCACCGGCAGTTACTTCCGCTGAGAATATAGATAAATGACAATTACAGTTATCTTTTGGTAAAGGAAAAAAGTTTTTGTATAATATCCTGATTTTGCGTCACCAGAATATTTCCAGAAGTGGAGACACTATAAAAAAAGGAAATAATGCTGGATAAAATGGCATACATGACTTTAGTTCACTTAAAAGAAGCTCATTCTGATTTGATTGATAGTATAAGAATATCCAAAGTACCTAAGTAAATACAAAGTAAGGGTAAGTAAGTCAATCATTAATTTTACTGGAAGACGACGTAGAAGAGAAAGCATTCACTGGAAATTGTTATTGGCATATCATCTCTTAAAATGTATTGCTCCCCTAAAACTTGGTCTTGTTGATTATTTATCATTATTACCGTCCTTCATCGTCTCTCCCACTTTTTTGAGTCTGAGAAAAGGAAATGCGTAGCTTGCACGATATCTTTGTCACAGTCACATTAGATATTCAGGGTAACAAGATAGTTTGAGTGTATTAGTTTGTTTATTTATACTATGTATGCATTAGCTTTATCTTATTTTTTACGTATTTTTAAGAATCAGAAATGCATTGAGTTTTTGTGTAGAAATTGGAAAAGTTGGATGAAAGTAAAATGTGTAAACACGCCTACAAAGAGATACGGGAGAGATACGGTGAAGAAAATGCATAAATAATGGGCTAAATGGATTTTACCAAAAAAAATTGATCGTATTTTGCTTAAAAGGACAAAAATTTATATTTTAGCATTTTCGTCACAAGTATTAAATGCATCGATCCTTAAATTAAAATTAAACTTGAAGTTGAATTAAAATTAAAACCTAAATTGGTAAGATTTGAAATGTCGATAAGACAGTCAAACGTCGATAATTATTAATCCATGTATAGAAATGTGGGCAATGT
>JAHZNG010000643.1:0-16430 GCA_027744375.1 Orchesellides sinensis
ATCCAAACAGCAAAAATGAAGGCCGACACAGGGACAAATCGATGACTGCGTATGAGAGGAAAATTGACCAGCATGAATCTATCCACAGCCACTACAGTCATTGTAACTGAAGACACTTGGAATGAAAGTAACTGAACCACTTTAGCAGTTATACATGCGTGATTACCTGTATGGGAAATAAAGTAGTCCCAACAAACAAAAAGTCCAGTGGGAAACATAAGAGCACAGAGAACATCGGAAATGGCCATATTTGCCAAGAGAAGATTTGTAAAGTTTCTCATGGAAGGTTTCACAAATACTACTTTGCATACAAGTAGGTTCCCAAACAAGGCAGCTAGACATGTTGATGAGTACATGGATAAGTATACTAAATCCTGTAATCTCTCACTTTCAACGTTTATCGTTATGTTTTCAGGGACTTCATTTTTATACGATGAGTTGTCCAAAAATTCAGTATAATTGTAATCGGACGTTGGTTCTTGTATACCAGTGGAGTTGGAAAAAGGGTCAAATTCAACTAATTGAAACTCCATGTTTTTATAGATGAACGTCTACTGTTTAAAAACCTGAAAGGTACGAATTACCAAACTGTTTACGTTTGGATTTAGGATAGTTAAGAATATCACAATGACAGTGTTATCATATCACAGGAAATGTATGCGTCATATTTTTTGTTTATTTATGTCCTAAATGCTTTGGTGTTATATTTGTATCACCAATAAGGAAGACAAACAGAACTGCAACCACATAAGCCACAATGAGTCAATCACAAGGCAAGCCTAATAAACACTGCGTAGCTATAAGTATTTGCCGGTTTGCAAACTGTTTCAGTCTTCTTTAAACCTGCTATTAACTAAAATTTAATTCCAGATTACGTGAATATACTAGGCGTGCTCCCATCAGATAAGTATTTTCTGTGGGAATATATATGTACATAGTGACTTGGCGCATTTGGCGAATCCCGCTTGCATTGGAATTTGGAATCCCCCAAAAATAAATAAACATAAATAAAAATTTAAGTTTTTACTAATATTAAGAAGATGAGTTTAGAGTAAGTGACAAGGAGTGTTCATCTTTACCTTAGAACACGTTGAGGTTAGAGTTACGTAGACTCTAGATTTATATTCAAAGACATAATATGTTAGGATATTACTAACATCGTGTGTGTACTTTACCCTTTTAATACTGGGTATGATACGCATCAGTTCGCAAGCTTCCATTTCATTGTATTTAATTATGATTCTGTTCCTGGTACTGAACACTACGTGTGTATGTCTTTATTTGACTCTGACTAAAAATATGACGTGCAAATAAAAAGTCTGTTTACCCAACTCATAATGGCTGTCTGTATTGTATATGCATATTATGGTATATTTACCAAGATAACATAAACATAAATTAACAAGCAGAGCTTGCAATAATAATGGTTCACAACATTTTTATGACTTTCGCATCTCGTTTTAACTTAGGCCTGGTCATTGAATACTTTGCTAGCTCTGTATGGTAAAACCACAAGAAAGTTTAATGCTGAAAAACCACATAAGGTCATTTCAAACTATATTATATTATTTCTTAAACCCGAATTCACATTTGATGAAATATCATAAATATTGTTTTCATTTTCATATGAAGTAGCAGATGTTTTACAGCATAGTTATAGTTTAATCATAACATCACGATATTGCCAAATGTTCATTCATGTACATTAGACTTAACACCATTTCATTACTCAAGAATGACTCTAAAAGTAAATGTCATCTTACCTTAATAAATATGGGGAATGATAAATTATACGAGTTAATTGTAACAAAGAGACTATTATCATTAACAGGCTAGCAGCAAATGGAGATAATAGTAGGTACCTCTGAATATGTATTGAATTCTATATGAACAAATTTGACAAAGAAATCATCATACAGCCTGCTTGTTATCTATATAATTTGTAATACAAACTTGGATTTAAAATAACTTTTTAGAGATTTACTTTACACATGAAATTGTGGTGAGTTTCTTTCTAAATATAGGCAAAAGGAACGGTGGTCTTGACTAGCGTCTGAGCTTGCCCCTAATCTATATCAAGAAGTGCGCGTAAATAGCAGTCTAACCTGGTCCCAATAAATAAATGCCATGCTGTCGTGCATGTGCTATGCTACTTGACTAATCTCTGTCTATCGGGAGGATTGAGGATGTTTCGGTGTTTTGACATATTTTCCATTTTTTGTGAGCAGTGATCAAATTTACACAAAAGGGGAAGAGGAGTGCTTTTAAAATAAAAAAAAGGATTATTTAAGCAGTGTCAAAATGAATATGGGACTAAATAAAAAGCGGAAAAGTGAGAATGGCAGTGGTAAAGGTAAGAATTGTAGAGTTAAAATTATAACATTGTAAAATAATGTGGGATGTTTTAATTAGTACTGTAACATCAGCTGTTCAGTTAGTAATTTGGGATGCTATAATTGTTTGCAGAGTCATCCTCTGTTCCAACCAAGCGGCCTAAGGATGAAGGAGGCAAGAAGAACTGGAATAGTAAGAAGACCAAGCCAGAAAGTTTAAAAAAAGGTAAAAAGGACTGTCTGGTCAATGTCAAATGTGGGAATTGATTGGAAAAAGTTAAATAAAAATTAGAGTGGGTATGGTTAATTTATAGGAACGGATGATAAGAAGTTCAAGCCTAAACAAGCAGGTGAGCCTGGCCAAAATAAGAAAAAGGGTGTTAAGAGGAACAGCGTGGATAAAAAGCGATTTTCAGCTATCGTGACGGAGGCGAAGGCAAATTATCAGTTGTATACGGATAAGAAGTGTGAGGCGAAAGAGAAGGAACTGTTGCTAAATGCCACGATTAAACTTGTGAAGGATCATATACCAGAGGTGAGTCGTGAGTAGCTTTTACGAGTTTGTAAACAGTAAAGGATATATTTTTGTGTGGTTAAGGTGTGTGTATGTTGGTTTGATTTATAATGATTTTTGTCTTTTTGAATGTTTAGCTTAACAGGATGAAAGGAATGGGAAAAATCATTTCTTCATTGATGGACCGTAAAAATCGAGCGTTGATTAATCATGTTTTGGAGTGCTACAGGTAAGTTTGATGTAGATATTTAAAATATCTAAAAAATTGCTAAAAGTTATTTATAAACTAATGTTTAAAACTCTTCATATGTTGTTTCAGCTCAACAGAGGCCAAACTTTTGCTTATGAAGGGTAATGGTTATAAGGTTGCTGTTCAGCTTATTAAGACTGGGACTTCCAAAACAGTGCATCAGTTTGTGGATGCTTGTATAAGCAATGGAAAGGGAGTGCGTGGATTAATGTCAAATTTCAAATCTGCCAGAGTTGTGAATGCTGCATATGTGTATGGAAATACTGAAGCTAAGAGAAAGCTTCTCACCAGACTGGCTCTTGGAAGTATGCCCATCGCAAAGGATGATGAGCCTTTGGATGAAGTGTTTTCAAAATGTAAAGGGGATGTTGTCGAAGGCTGTAAAACATTTTTACAATCGATTTTGGATGAGTACGTGATAAAGCTATTTTTGAGAACATTGTAGTGGGATTTTTGTCAATGTGTGCTTGATTTAATCAATGAATTTTTATTATTACAGGAAGAGTATAAAATACGAGGTTGTTCAAGATTTATTGGCGCTGTGCATTAAAACTCATAAAGCCACCGAGATGGATGTCGAAGAATTTATTACTCTGGCTTCAGAACACACTCTAGTTTGCTGCAGTCGTTCAACTCACAGTAGCTTGTTGATGTGGACTGTTTGGCTTGCTACAGCTCAGGTTAGTCATTTAGCTAATTTAAAAGAAATTTACTGAGGTTTTTATTTACGTTTTTATTTTCTATATTGGCAGTTGAAATTAAACTAATGTTCTGTCTC
This sequence comes from Orchesellides sinensis, assembly GCA_027744375.1. Classification (NCBI taxonomy): domain Eukaryota; kingdom Metazoa; phylum Arthropoda; class Collembola; order Entomobryomorpha; family Orchesellidae; genus Orchesellides; species Orchesellides sinensis. Next base: position 3,876 of record JAHZNG010000643.1, read on the forward strand.
CTTCGTTTGTATTACAGAAAAGAAAGGCTATAATGAAGAGCCTCAAAGGTAAAATTGTTTCGATTCTGCAATCTTATAAATGGTCGTATGTTCTTGATGGCCCTTTTCGAATCAACTGATGATACTAAGGCATTAAGTAAGGTAGGTTATATGATTATATTCATTAATGAATTTAAATTCAAGCAATTGTGGATCATTTAAATTTTGAATCGCCCTGTATGGTATCGTTGTCGTACTTTTATGATGTAAACTAATTTCTAAAATGGTTTTATAGATGGTTTTGAAAGAATTCCTCGAGCCGTTGGATGATCTGGTAAAGAATACAGAAGCAAGGAAACTTCTGGAATTCCTTTTATTTCCCCGTTCTACCAAGTTCTTCCACCCGATGGAAATAGAGATTTTACGACAAGGCGATTCCATTANGAGCCGTTGGATGATCTGGTAAAGAATACAGAAGCAAGGAAACTTCTGGAATTCCTTTTATTTCCCCGTTCTACCAAGTTCTTCCACCCGATGGAAATAGAGATTTTACGACAAGGCGATTCCATTAGAACTTCGTTAGTTAAAAATCCGTATATAGATAATGCATGTCAATTTCAATACTCATCAATGATTTGTAAACATCGTTTTGCTTAATTGTAGGAAAAAGTCAGATGACGCAAGATTTGATGAAATCCGGGAATATGTTCGGGAACCCATAATGACAGCATTCGGAAAAAACTACGAGCAGTGGTTACAGGATAATAAATTGTGTTTGTTTACAATTGCAATTATCGAAAGATACGGAAGTAAGTCCCTGAATTTTATCCGACATATAGTTAGATACATTGAGCATACTTTAATTGTTAACCTTGAACTACAGCATCGATGGACACGGAGATACTTCAAAAAATAGCTACTTGCATGGCTGCGCCAGAGTTTTCTGATCGAATTGTTCAAAAGGCAAGCCGAATGGTGTTAGAGTCGCTGATAAATGCAGATATCGTTCGACATGAAGCTGATCCTGAAGCCTCATCTTTTTTCCTCAGCGAGTTTGTACAAGTGTTAGAAGAGCCACAGATTACGAATCTGGTTAATAATTGTATTCGTCAAGTCACTCAGTAAGGAATATAATTTGACATTTTACATATTTATTCTATTTCGTATTTACGTTATTTAAAGTATACTAACACTATTATTTTGGTAGCATTTATGACAACGCTATGAAGCTAAAAGGAGTACTACCTTTCAAGCCTAAAAAGACTTGGTTGCACGACAAGAAAGTTGTAAGCAAGATTAATGAGTGGAAAAGTCGTTCCCAGAGCGAGAATGGGAGACAAGAAAGTTGTAAGCAAGATCAATGAGTGGAAAAGTCGTTCCCAGAGCGAGGATGGGGAAAAGAATAGCCCAAAAGAAAAGAAGAAAGTTAAAAAAGCAAAAAAGTAAAGTGTTAAGTGTAAATTAAGTTATCTATATCAATAAAGTATTTTTATAAAAGTTAATGAAAAGATCGCTCATCGTTAGTATTTCTAATTCACACTGTGCGGTAGATGGACACGACAGCTTATCCTTGGAGCGTCATGCATCATTTACATACGTGAAATCATAATTAACGTTCATCATTGCGTTGGACAATCGAGTAATTCAGTATTTAGCATTATGATGGGCTTAAAAACATGAAGTCAATATTTGGAGAGACTGGTACATGTGCATTCATAATTAAACAACTTTCTGTCTGTATCTGTACCACAAAAACAACTGGGATTAAAAATATGGAAATTCAATGGCTTCCTTCGCAAATCGCTTAACCACAAAGGATGAAAGTTGAAGCCTGTGCTATGTAAACATGTCATTAAATTAAAATATAAATCTTAACCCACAGCCGAAAAATGTTCACTTGAACACAAGCAGTGTGAACGCAAAGTTAACGTTACCTTTACCCCAGTTGGTTCAAAGACACAAATGTACTCAACCTTTCTTACTCATCCGCTTTAATTTGCTGTATATAATTATCAATCTTCAAATTAAAAATTCTAAGCATATTCTTCCGTCAATTACGTAGTGGAAACATCCTATGAAGATGGCGTCGTCACCCAAAGTTGTGTTAGTGGCTGTTATATCATTACTATCATGTTGTTTAGCTGTGTATGGAGCTTCCGCGTTCGTTCCAGATGCAACTAATTCAACGCATGAAGGAGTTTTTGGTAAAGTTTGTCCTATATTTAACCAACACGTGCAGTGCAATAAACCTAAAGCAATAAACTAATATATAAAATTTAGGAGGTCCATGGAAAGCTTTCATATCATACCGGCGAGCCTTCTCCAAGCATTTAGCTATGTTAACTAAGGTTCTATTGGCAAGAGAAAGCATATCTGCATTTATAGACGTCGACGATTTGGAAGGAGGTCATTGGGAAGAGCAACTTTTGGCAGCTATAGAAGGAAGTCCAAATTTCATAATGATTTTATCAAACGGTACATTAGATCGATGTATTGGAGACAGCAACTATACAGACGTTTTGCATAAGGTAATTTTTCAGTTCAGACCCCAAGTCCTAAACTATTACAATCTAGTACTTAAATAGTTGTTCATATAATTAACGGAACTTACAGGAAATAAGGACAGCCGTGCTTTCCGGACGTAATATAATACCAATTTTTGACGAATATACTCATCCAAATGCCGACTTCTCCCCGGAAATAAATGAGCTGATGACGTTTCAAGGCGTCGAGTAAGTTCCATTTTATTTGTTAATCCTACATACTAACTTAATATGACGCCCAAATGTACAGTCCAAAACTCATCGACTAACTTATCAACTAACATAATCAAATTTGAAATCACAATTCACAATACCTGTACTTGCCTTCACAGATGGAATCATAGTATGGTAAACGCAACAATAGACAGATTGATTAACTATCTCGTAGATGACATCCCCGTAAATTCATCAGCAACCAAAACTACTCATTAGGTTACATGCCTTAACTAGTTATTTTGTATAGTATAAAATAAAAACATAAAAACGCCATAACGTAAACAATAGAAATATCCTCAGTTCTTTAAAAGATCACCAATGTTGGACAAAAGTTTCCTCCATTTTAGCTGCATTGTTTCTCCTCAGTCTCTTCTCAATTTCTATAATGTCCTGCTTATATTTACCAAGCAAAGCGAAAAATCCTTTTTGAAAAATATTTTCTCGTGCATCCTCCTCTTCATCAAACTCATCCCCAACGACGATTGTTTCATAGGTGAACCGATCCGTACGACACTTTAACTGCAACGATTAACAAACATTTTCATGTAAACCAGCGACAACTCTTAAACGGGTCATTTAATCTAGCAATAATTTCTACAAAAACTTAAAAATACCTTCATCTTGTAATAAGGCATTAGCAAAAAGGAAGACTCCATCTTTTTTATTTTAAACGTCCCCAGCTCATTAATTATTTTCATAAACCTCCCCTCAAAGTAATTTTTCCCAACTTGGACTTTAGGTAGTGGTTGGGGTCCATTTCCATTCGTCATACGATATCCTCTTCTTTCAACACATGTTGTCAACTCGTCCATCTAAAAACAAACAAAAATTATAATTATATTCATTTCATGTATACATTTTTATAAAAGCTGAACCTGATTAACTACAAACCATTTAAAAACTTACTTTAACTTTAGCGTAATTGTTCAATCCAACGTTTAGATGATCTAATTTTCTTCAAAACATAAAACCCATAATATATCTTGTTGATCCTTCTGAATATTCCCTGCGACTTCCTAGACGTATCTTTCTTATTACAACTTTACTTGTCCAATCTGATTGATATGATTATACTTTGATACTTTGCTGCATGTATTACAAATAACAACGGTGGACGTATTTTCGATAAACGGTAATCTGTAATAGAAGCTACCTACACTGAGCCTGAAGAGTATGTATATAAATTCCATATGCATAAAAGATAAAATGAAGTTTAAACCATTTAAACTGGACAAAAGTAACTTATTGTTAGTTAGTATCTAGGATCAAAGTGGGCATTGGTCATATACTTCAGTTTAGGCTTTTTCTAGAACTGAGCTGAGGTGTTAACAACAAGCCATATCCGGAGCTTGATTCGCATTCAGTCCTGCACACAAACTAAGCTTGGCCAAAAATAATTAAACCGCATTGTATTATCTTTCTTAAATATACATGAAGATCATTGTAATTTAGTAATTTTTATCAACCTAATTTTCCTCATACCGAACACGGTTGAATCGCTGTGAATGATTGGCACTGAATACAATCAAAAACGTATCTCTACGTATTAGACTGATTTTGAGTATTTGTGTACTGTGAATGATTGGAACACTAACACTACAAAAGCCCATGAATTTGTGTATTTTGAAGCAGTCGTTTCCGCCAATTTCGTGGAATAAGTTATTATGTGAAAATAAAACTTCCTACTTTGAAAGTAACTAAAACATTCAGAGACGTTTACTTACTAATACGACAAATTTTGAAGTTTTCAAATCCTTTTTTTTCTTTTCAAATAAAATGCTCTGTGAAAACAGAATGCGCACATTCCCAGCCTTATGTGTACAAATGCTATTGGTAAAAATATAAATTGATATATACATAACATATACATATAAACTATACATTTTACATGCACATTTTTACAGTGAATTCCCAACTAAACGTATCTTACCAAGTGTCAAAACTACCACTGCTGGCTGGGATTTCTAAATACTGAGATGCTTCCTATACACTAATAAACATGCAATTGAATTAAAAATATAAAAACAATATTCTTTATTAATAAAAGTTTAATGTTTTAGATTGTATCAGATGCAACAATACAGAAACTTGCATTTTCAATCAATCTTTGGTGACTACCAAATGTTCGTCAGACGTAGGTTGTTTTACTATGCATGTAAGGGAACCCGATTATCTTGAAGCGTTTTTGAGAGGATGCACTGAGCTTCCCATCAAAAGAGTGTTTTAAGTTACCAACTGGAAAGGATGGTTGCAAAATCATAATAACCTACACAGACTCGTTTGAGTTTGAATATGCTAAATGTAAATACAAGCCGAAAAAAAACTTTAAGCATTTACAGCAAAGGGTATTATTAATAAAGATATACTAACTTTTGTTTTTGCATGTCTGAAAGTCGTTGCAACGATCAATCGTTTGATGTAGCAAAGATCACGTCAGGGGGTCAGGGCGGAATAGTAGGAAAGAAGAGCATTACGATTACAGGTTTATTTTTGATTTTATCTCAATTGCGATTTTTGTAAAAGTATTATAGTATTATAAACAATATTATAATATTTTAATATTATATACATTACAGCTGTATTTGTCATTCTAGCTCAATTGAAATATTTGTAAAAGCGATAAATCAACAATTGTTTTCGCCTATGCTAAATGTTTAGCTTTATGCTACTATTACACGCAATTATTAATCAATCCTTTAATAATGCGGAGCGGAGTGTTATTTTAGCCACAATCTTTACTTCATCGCTTCTCAGAATGTAGACAATAAACTAATATACCTACATATATGCTGATACTGATTTATAATTTACAAACTGAAATCCATGTTGACCTTTTCTTTCTTATTATCAGTAAGCGTGTTCAAAACCAAGCCACATCCTAAAGTAAGACAAATCTGTCTCTGTCTGAGTATCCAGTCCAATACAAATGCTAATGTTAACAGACGAAGCTTTCCCTAATTTTTTAATAGTGGCTTTAAATGTGATATGATATACATAATAACTTGATATAACCAACCTTTAAAAATAAAAGCAATGGGTCATCAGTCACCATTATGCATGAAAAATATCGCTGTGATCCAGTAAAGTTCTTCTTTTAAATCCTACCTAGCAAATTTTACATACTAATGACTAATGACAGGCGGTAAATGAGATGGTTGGAGACAAAGTAAATGCAGCTAAATAACTTGATTAATATTTTATTCAATATTGTCAGAATTCAACATTTGTATACCCATTAAAACCATCAATCGGTTTTATATTTCAAAATAATTATTTTTTAGAAATGTTTTTTATTAGTATGTTTGCTGTCTTTGGCCAAAGAAAGATTTTCAGTAGATAAAATAATTTCATCGCCACCCTGCCAGCATCTCATTTTCATTAGAATCCGGAGTTAACCCAAAGTCGCTCACTCGGAACGTCTGCACGCCAATAGGGCCTTCACTTGAGTGTGCAATGTACACCCCATTCTTGCCATTGCAATCATACGCTGCGCTGGGTGTCCTCTATAGTAAAACTGTCTACTAAAGGGGGCCAGAGGTCACCAACTTTTACTGCGTTCACCCATTCACCCCTTAGCTGAATTTCGGGAGGAACGTTGAGTCCTTGACCAATCGGAGCCTTGGTGGTTCCAGATGGATAAACGAATACTTCTCGGTCACCGAACTGAACTGCAATGCATACCAAAAATAAAAGTTAATGTTAAAAATATTTTCATATGGCATCTTTTTTAAAAATGAAGTGTCACTGTGCCCCAGAATAATCGGATGAAAATTACATACAGATTGACGTGAGGTGTTAGTAGGTAGGGGTTAGGTAGTATGTCGCACGTGCATTTTAACATTAAAATCTTAATTGTATCTTTAAAAGACAACGTAATTAGTGCTATTATGTAATAATTTTAGTAACATGTAGTATTATGTCATAAGATATCATCAGCAACAATTGTAAGTATTATGAGGTCATCCCAGGTTGTAATGTAAGGTTTAGAATGGGCATGTATATTGGAGAAGATGCATCTAATTGTTAGCTTGTCATGTCACTCGAATTGTCTTATCAATGTTATGAATGTATGTCATTTATATTAGAACTGCTAATCCTACCATAGTGCCTTAACAAAGGTAGAGGGGATCAAAATTGAAGGAGACCTAGACCTACTGTGTGGTAAAGTTACTTGAGGTGCACCCATGCATTCATGGAGTACGAATTTATGTTAAAGATGCTCATTGTCGTTAAACTATATTAAGGATTAAGAACAGAAGTGTTAAAATGTGACCGCTTAGTTTAGTGGTCTGGTAACTGTTGTGCAGATTGTACTATTCTGTCTGAAGTTGTTGGCAAACATGGCAAAGTCCATTCAAAGATTAGTTCGTTTGAATTTGTACACAGTGTTTTTTACTTTAGTGTTTTTTATTTTATTCCCAACATGTCTGACGATATTCATCCCAATCTACATTTTTCGATTTTTAGTAACGCTTGCCAGAAAAATGTTTAGGCCTGACTTAGGGAAACTGGTGCAAACAAGAAGTGCCGTTCTTGCAGGTACCGATGACCCTAGTAAGGATCCCAATTGGATTTTGTGTGTATGGCTGGTTCTTGAAGGCAAGCTGGATTTTGAGCAGTTTAGAATGAACTTTTACAATGACATTATTCTGAAGAAGACGCCCAGTGGAGAATTGCATAGTCCAGAATACCAGCAGTATTTTTCAAAATGGTTGGGTTTCATGTTTTGGAAATGGGAAGAAAAATTTGACGTGAAAGACCATATGCGATATATGTTTCCGGATGAAATGGATAAGACGCTGACGGAAGAGGAGCTTAGACAGCTTATCAAACGTTTAGCGTGGAAGCCTTTTGCCGCAAAGAAGAGTCCATGGGAGTTCTTATTTGTGCCCAACTATAAAGAAAACGGAAGTCAAGTGGCAGATAAAAGCGTACTAATCTTTAGGGTGCATCATGGCTTTTGTGATGGCATGTCGATTCTTCACTTGCTGATGAAAGAAGTGAACAACATTAGCTTGGTAGATGTTGCAAGGCCTGCAAAAGCTAAGAGGAGCATTTTCTTCAAAGCAATTCAAGGCTTCCTGTTTTGGGTTACTTGTCCATTCCTTTTTATGAAGATGCTTGTTCGTACTGTGGACACTAATGAATGGCATCTTACATCTGACAAACTTAGTAAACCGAGGAACACTGGATTTACAAAACGAATTCCACTGGAGTACATTAAAGAAATCAAAAACGTTCATAAGGTCAGCTTCTCTGCTGTGATTTACGCTAGCATCACAGGGGCACTTCAAAGTATGATGAAAGAGATGGGAAAAACTGTTCCAGCTTATATGTCCACCGCTGTGGCAGTACCGATGCCAGGTCATCCAAGGAAGCTGCGCAACCACTTGTAAACCTTTACAATCTAATATATTATACTCTGCATTATATTTTATATTTGCATTTGACTAAAAAAAGGTTCGTGATTGCTTTATCTTGGTAGTTATGAATAATCGAATATATTTGTATTTTTAGCATCTTCTCATTCCTTCAGCTTCCTACGGGCATTGAAGACCCCACCGAACGTCTAAAAAAAGTTGATCGAAACTTGCAACGATTGAAGCGTTCACCAGTACCATTGTTTAACTTTGGTTTGATACCGATAATAGGTGGAACATTCTCATCCACGATGAAACTATTTTCTGCTAATGAGTACTCAACCGTGCTTACTTCTAACTTTCCTGGACCACCAACGACAACATATTTTATTGGTGCGGGTGGAAGTAATCGGGTTACTGATATGAACTTTGCTGCAGGTTTAGGGGAAGGCAATGTTGGTAAGTTATCATATGTATATATATATATTACGTACATCAATCCAATGTTGATATCACAATCGTTGTTGAAATCACTAAAATTATAACTTATAACTTGCGATTCCTTTCACAGGAATAGGGTTTTGTATGATGAGCTACGATGAAGGAATGCGGATTATTAGTAGCTTTGATACTAATATCTTGTCATCAGATGAGATGGTGGACATTTTTAATACGAAAATTATGGAAGAGATGGAGAAATTTAGATTAAGCAGTAACTTTGTATGATATTTTGTAAGCAGTATTTACATTATATGCAGGTGAGATAATAAATTGTGTAGTACTTGATCTTGTTATTAAATAATACTAATTGATGGTAAGAATTTCTTTCAGCTCTAAAATGTTAATGTCATCAGTCGCCATTTGTCTTACCATCATATTTATATTGCCTATATCTTATCATGATACATCGGTACATGAATTGCAGACATGACTTTACCGAATCTCTGGTGGCAACTGATAGCGTTGGGGTTGGGCATATGATGCATAAGTCAAAAATAAAATGAAGAAGACAGGGATAGGGACTATGGACCTTCTGCTGCATATTCTTTTGTTGGTTGATAAATATGTTTATGCTTGTCAATCGAATGCTTATGATTTTTCAAAGAAGTATTGTTTTTTTCGAATTTTGTTTCTTGTTTGCAACTTATTTGTACCAGAGAGATTACAATTTTGGTAATTACAAATACAGTTCTATGAATTATATAACGAACAAACAAATTCCATAGATATTTGTATGTCACATTTTTAAAAAATAAGAAAAATATTTTTTGATAGACTGAAAAGCGAAAACGAAAAATTTCTCAATTTTATTGTAAGTTCTATCTGTTCCATGTTTTTTCCTATTATAATTTGTTGTTCACTAGGAAAAATGTAGGTGGGAGTGTCAATTATTGGTATACAATGAAAAACATTCTTAAACGATTAAATTGATACTGCTCTGTAATTAGGTACAAAGAACTTTAGAACATTATGCAAGGAGACGCGGGTCAGGGACATCGAGCTGAAAGTCGCGGACACAGCTCGCAAAATTCACGGCAGAGTGGCTTCAGTGGAAATAATCGCAGTTCTAACAACCACCACGGTCAACAATATAGAGACCAAGTTGATGATAAAGACAATAGAATGTCTACACCCCCTGCCGACACAAAGCAAGCTGAAAGATCTTCACTAGATGATGATAAACATAGCACAAAATGTTGGTTTACATGCAGTAAGGTATTTTATATTGTTTAAAGCTCATAGGACTTCGATAGGATCAAGGGGCACGCGACACTCTAATGTGGAAGATAGTGTCACGTAAAATTATCTGAAATACATCTATAAATATTTATATTCATTTCGGTGCAGTAAGATAAAACATAGACGACATTATGTTAACTTCAGGAATATCGGAGGCTTAGAAGATGGACATCAAAGTCATGTACACTTTAAGGAAGGAAAGATACCTGTGCAAGCCACCGCCACTAATACTCTACCTCCATTGCCTCTTCTTAAACAGAAAAACCGAGGATCTGATGAAGGTTCTTCTAAATCCAATTTAGCAAGAGCGTCTTGGACAACAACTTCTTTTACCGAGGTTCCAAACGCATTAGATGAGCTAATTCAGCAACACCATCCATCTAAAACATCAGGACAATCGGTAGGTGTTGACAAACATGGCGACACTAACAGAACAAAGCTTCCAGCTGTATCTTCTGTTGGAGATTTGGAATCGGTTTTACAAAAGCGTGGCCAACAATCCATTTTAACGAAATTTCTTAGACCTACCGTGTCTGATGAGGGAGTCCAGGCAGGTGTACCTTCCTGGGATTGGCTATCGCGACTGGAACAAATGCTAATTCGATTTTTTCTGATGATTTTTGAGTCATCCAGCGATTCCTCGCAATTGGTTATGGAAATGATGCCGACTGAGGCTGGAGTTCAAGTTGAAGAAATTTTTCAACTTTTACTGAAAGCTGAGCCAGGTATATGTATAAACCATACCTATTATGCTTACTCGCATGTAATCTTCTGTACCAACATTACTTTAATTGAACTTTCGCCTGACCATTTTTTAACTTGACCGTCTAGAAATGTACAAAGAGCTTGGTCATCTTGTGGCGTTAGCTGAAAAATGGTTGATTCACTGGAAAGGAGATTCCGAACAGCGACAGAAAGCCCTGGATTACGTAAGATTGTACATGCAAGGTGTTAAAGACAAAAATTATTATTCTCTACCCGTGCAAGTTCGATTACATAAGTTAGGAGCCTTCATTGCTGGGTTAAAAATTATGGGTAAGTGATAGCGATAACCTTTAAGAATGTATTAAAATGACAAATTGACATAACTTGAAGTTGGATTAACATAATAGGCAAAGATGGAACTGAAATCAAATTGCCCACAATAAAAAAACAACCACAAGAAAAACTCCCAGTGAACCCAACCCGTATAGCGTCACCAAGAGTCAAACCAGCCACTCATTTTTCCCGTGTTGTTGCAAATATACTGTGTGGAAGGTCCTGCGAAGACCCTATTCCACTGGGAGGTGTGTATGCCGATAGGTTTGGGAGAAATGTGTTTAAAAATACGTTACACGGAGACGAAGAGTTTAGGATATACACTGAGTATGTATGTCAAATGATTAAAAGTCGATTTAGATTTTATGGTACATTTGTATGTCTATTATCGCCTGATGCAACGTGCTTTCATTGTCTAGTCACAAATATGGAATGATGTACAAGAAAAAAGACCTATTTTTAAAGGCACCATCTAGGGCACAGGCTCAGGCTGAAGGTGGAGGAGGAGATGCGGAAGACGAAAAGGAGCCAGATGGATGTGTTGAAAATTTGCATTGTTGGGTACCGATGTACACAAAGGCTTATGTAAATGCCCTTGAAGGGAATACTTGTGCTACTTTGGCTAAAGCTGATTTTGCTCGGAGCGTTCAAGACAAAGCCTGTGCAGAAGGAAAAATTAAAGATGGAACGTGTGAAAATTTAAGGAAAGGCAAGTCAAAAAAGCTGTACGACTGGGTAAGGGGTCCTGATGGGAAAGTGCATAGAAGACTTGTAGGTTCTTACACAGAACTAGGTGCTACTGGTTCTATGGATAGAATGTTTAGTCATGGTCAAGGAGGTCGTGGACGGGGCCAACATGGGTACGGTGGCCCTGGCTATCGAGGTCAGGGTCAGCATGGCCAAGGGTTTGGCCGAGGTGCTCCTGGGCATGGTGGTGGCCCTGGGGGTTTCCGAGGGCCTAAGAATAATAAAAGATTTAAACCTGGACAGAGAGGTGGTGGTGGAGGCTATACTCCAAAAGCAGTTAGCGATACAACTCTTGGAAAGGGAGTCTATAGCACTAAGAGTGGTCAACCATACAACAGCACCAAGGGTGGTCAATTTAGCAATAAAACTGCTGCTACGAAAAAGGGACCAAATGAAAAAGATTCTGATTTGAAATCAAAGAGTAAAAAGGGCTTACAAAATGCGACTGCGTATAAAGTAGACAGAATTTCGCTTGATGGGTCAGGCGATTCCGGGTTAGATGAGGGCAGAGGGGGAGGACGTTATGGTAAAGGTTACGGAAAGGGAGGTGTTGGTGGTTCTGAGGAAGATTTAAGGGATAGAGATAAGAAAGGGAAAGGAGCAGGTGTACCTGGCGGGCCCGGAGGTCTAGATGTTAGTTTGATATCTTCTAATTTTTTCCCTTGGTTTTATTCATTTGCTTAAAAATGAATAATGTCTTTGTGACGTGTTCATCATAGAAAGGAAAACGAGCGACGACCACAAAGTTTGGTGCAGACTATCATGGCCCATCACATTACAAAGGTCCAGGGCCCGGAGGGTACGGCAATGACAATCGCGATGGCGACTATGGAGGCGATGGAAAAGGGGGATCTGACGATAGAGGTGGTCCCTTTTTCGTAGCAGCAGTTTTATTGCTAAATTGACCACCCTTGGTGCTGTTGTATGGTTGA
>JAHZNG010000644.1:0-35310 GCA_027744375.1 Orchesellides sinensis
AATTTTAAATTAAATTAAAACTAAAATGTTTCCCGCGTCGCGAGGTAATACAGACTTAAGTTGTCCATACAGTGTTAATCCTAGTAAAAGTGTTTAAAATTCTATTTTGTGTCGCAAATGACAAAATATGTGGGTTTTGCGAAAATTTACATTAAAAACTTTTTATTTAAAGAATGATACGTCATATACACAACAAATATTCTACGTTATATCGTTTCGAAGACCCAAATCTAGCTATGTTTTAAATATGCTGCTTTCACACAACGGAAGAATAATAGCGTGTTGGACGACTTCGTTAATATAACTGTCTTGTTTAAAGTAGGAATTTCAATGACGAGCCTTTCTAACAAGAAACATGCGTCATTTATTTTAATAGTTTTTTTAGTATGAAGGTTTTTAATGGTTTATCAAATGAAATACCTGGCCTTATCATGGTTTCGTCGCCATCAAAATCGGTTGCCGAAAATAATTCTCTGTGGGATGCACACCAAGAATATATATTGGATGCTCAGTTCATTACTGAAAATGTTGACTTCAGGACTGGATAAGTTGTAGGATACAAAATATCTTCGTTCCTATAAATATCACTTAAGGCATGGGGCAGACTTTAAAAAGGCAGAGAAAAAAAACATCCTGGGATTAGAAGTGATAGTATTAGTGTTATTAACTTTCCACATATTTTCTTTGTCACGGTTGCAATGACAGTTTTGTTTTGTGTGGTTATTCTTGTTTTATTTTCTGAGCTTGGTGGTAGCATTTATATTACTGAAGATGGGAAATAGTAAGATAGTTTGAATCGATTTACCGTCATGTATAATTAATGCATATTTAAAAAAACTAAATTAATAATTGAACGTTACGTTTAAATTAAATACGTTTAGTTTTGAAATAAATGACTATTTTGAAACTAATTAATTTTGTCAAGTAATGAACTTTGAATACTATCATATCATTTGTGGTAGTTAATGAATAACATTAAAGTGAACATGCCCATCTTAACTTTTAACCTATTTTTCTTCCTTCTCCCAAGCGAATCTATCCTCGTAAAACTGGATTACAATCTGTGGACACTTGAAATTGGCCACTGACGCCGGGACAACATCAGCTTCTTCAACTCCCTGCCACTTGATGATAAACTGAAGCTCTCCAGAAGATGACTTCATCGCCCCAAGCACCTTCTCCGGCTTAAGACCACGATCAAACGCTGTAAGCCATACTGTTGGTAGTGGCCCCACCTTAGCCTCATTGTGACCTTTTCGTGAATACTTCCTCCTGGGTTGGTTGACACCGATACCACCATTCCCACAAGACTTTATTTTCTTCTTGCAATGTTTTTGATGAGCATCCCGCCCATCCTTCCCAGCAAACTCCAGGCCACACATCCCACACCAAAATGGTTTCTCTCCGGTGTGACACCTTTGAAGATGTCTGTTGAGGTTCCACCTGGAGTCAAACAACATTTGGCAAAACAAGCAGCAAAAATCTTCTGGTCCAATCTGATGCACACGAATCTTATGTCTGACCAGCTTCCGTGCCCCTTTAAACGTCGCCCCACACTCTCTGCAGCTGTGGGGCTTGTTGCCACTGTGAAATATCCCCAAGTGCCACTGGAGCTCTTCGAAACTTACACAGGTCACATGGCAATACCTGCATGTTAATTGAGACTTTATGTCTCGCGAGTGAATCGTTCGCCGATGTCTATGGAGACAAAAGAGTTTAGTGAATTCCTTGTGGCATGTGGAACACTTGTAAATTCGTTTCTTGACGCCACCATTCCTTTTGGAAGGCTGGATTCCAACAAGAGCCTTAATCATCTCCTTTTTCCTGCCAAAAACAATTAAAAACATAATTTTTTAATAATCGTGTTTTACTTTCTGAAACAAACAGCTGAAATTAAAAACAACACCTTTTTTACACTTATTATCCTTACCTATTCAATTGATGACCTTTTTCACACGAAAAACAAGCAAACTATAAAAGCAAACTTTTAAAATTTTATTTAAATAAAGTTAATTTTACAGCTTTACAATATCTTTTCCTCAGTATGTGGGTGGTATCATGTAGACAAGGAAAAAAACCCGAGCCTGTTCCTAATATAAATGTGTATTGTAAATACATATAAACAGATACCTATTACAGCAGAAACACATACCTACGCATGTATGTATATCAGGATCAGGATACCTTCAACCTTCATAAGACCTTTGGTCTTGCTCCCTCCGATTTCCTGTATATTATGTATGTATTGATAGATTGGGCGATTCGGTGATCCTGTTTGTACATACGTTTGGTGTTGTTGTTTGACTATGTATAGGTAGTAGATACCTCTTTGTTCGTTTCATGCTAGGATCAAAATAACTCTACGTCGCTTCGTAAAAGCTTTATATATCCTCTTCTCTACTAATCTTAGCAAACTTTCCATACATCGGCTCCATTCCATGTTCAGTTCCAACGAGTAGTCACTTTGCCACGTTTTAACTCACATCCACTTTTTTGGCGTTTACAAAGCTTACTTTATCACGAAAAAGGTAGAGAAAGCCTGAAAGCCCATAATGATATTTTCTTTCCCTTGCGTAAAGCATATGTCCACCAGCACCATGTCTTTAAAGTGGAGTAAAGCTATCCACTGAAAGCAAGCTTAGTTGTTGTGAAATACGGAATGTGACTGAACTCAACTAAATCTGCTATTGAATGTGGATGAAGAGAATTGTGGGGTTTGTGGCCTGTTTTGGTGTGATGATGTGATGTGTGTTAAAATGTTTAAGCGGAGGTATGCTTAATGCCAAGACTACTTGATTTTTAGAATACAACTGAAGGTAGAATCGTGGTTAGTTTAATCTTAAAACAAACGAAAGGAATATTAATTTATTGTCAGGAAATTTACGAGTTTGAAATACTTGAAATATGGAAACTTGAATGGAAATTGAAATGGTTTCTGGTTTTATTTACTGGAGCGCTGGAGCGATGATTTGTTTTCTGTGTTTAAAAGGCAAGGATCTTTTTCATATGTAAGTACGCGTCTTAAACTCGCAACTACTGAAAAAAGGAATGTTAGACATGATTAAGGGTCCATTTTTTCTAAAGAAGCCAAATCGTTTGTGAGAATTTCGAAAATCCTAAATTGCGAGTCTCTATAGCCTGTTTGTCGGGTTTATCATTGTATTCATATGGCAACGCCATTAGCACAAGTTTGTACCAGTAGCATAATGTGATACGCTGCTGTTTTAGATTGTATATCTATTTGGCTTAAATTTCCAAAATTATAAAAAAAAGAAACTTCGTAATAAACAATCGTCTTTAGCAATTAAATTCTATGAAACACCATCACAAAGTCTTTAAAATAAACTTCCCGATTATAAATATTTTAAAGATTAAATTATATTATCATTTCCATTTTAAGGTACCTATTTCATTTATAACTTTACTGTAAATTTATTTCTGGTCGAGAATAAATACGCAGGCATATCTGCAACTTATAATTAAGCTTAGCTTATAAGTCATGTTTACATGAAAACCTTTTATTTAAAAAATTTGTCTGTGTAAAATAGTAAAAGTAAATACAAAATGTTTGCTTTCATTTTTAAACCAAAAATCACGTTTTCGTGTACCGTTGTATATCGGCATCTGTGATTCTGGTAAGTCGTATTTCACACTGTTTTACAGTAAACTTTAGCTTATATGTTATGCTTGCGGATGTCAATGAATCCCGTAACTTCAGTTTCCGTTTTCTCTGAAAGCCAATATTGTTAGCAGAATGGATTCTTTTGTGATGACGTTGAAGATAATACTTGCTTGGAAAGTCCTGCTTGCAAATTAAACATTTGTAAGGTTTAAACCCGCTGTGTAGCCTCTGGTGAATTATGAGCTTCCCTTTCTGAGTAAAAACTTTTTTGCATGTTGGACAAGAATGTGTCTTGATTCCAATGTGTGTTCTCTTGTGTTCAGTTAATTCGTTATTGGTATCAAATTTCTTTTTGCAAATCTCACATCTAAACTTCGTCTTGTGTGTTTTCATGTGTGGTTGGAGTTGATATTTAGCTGCAAATTTTTTACCGCAAATTTGACAGGAAAATGGCTTTTCTCCAGTGTGTCTTCTTAAATGATCCACAAGGTTTGATGGCCTTTTGAAGTCTTTCCCACACCAGTCGCACACATATAAGCTATATTTTAAATGTAAATAAGATTATGTATATGTATCAGCCAATCTAACATTCAAGATCAAAATTATTTTTCTATTACCTTTTAATTCCTTTATGAATGCTTTTCTCATGCCATTCTCTGTCTGCACAAAAGGCATACTCTTTGCCACAAAAACTGCAAAAATAAGGTTTTTCCCAAAGGTGCGCACGGATGTGTTTATGCAGGGCATAATTAGATACAAATCCCTTGTCACAAAAAACACAGCGTAAAAGCACATTTCCAATGTTGTGAACCCTGGCATTATGTTCATAAAGCATGTACAAATCTCGGAACATTGCCTTACACAGTTGGCATTTGTGAGGCTTCTCGTTAGTGTGAACCTTCAAATGGTTTTTCAAATGTCGGAAATGCTTTTTGCAAATGCTGCATTCTCTTCGTATTCCCTCGTGCGCCTCTTTGTGGCCTTTAAGTGTTGTACAGTTGCGAAATGATTTGTTACAAATAGTACAAGTGTACGGCTTTTCACCAGTGTGCAATCTCATGTGCACCTTGAGTTTTTGGGATTGGGCAAAAGCTTTCTGACAAAAGTTGCACTTGTATGGTTTTTCTCCCGTGTGAACGCTAGTGTGAATGGTTAATTGAGCAACCGAAGTAAATGATTTCTTGCAAATAGTACAACTCGCAGGTTTTTCTCCTGAGTGAATTCGCGTATGCACACCAACGTAATATGATGTTGTAAACGACTTTTTGCAAACACCGCACTCGTACGGCTTTTCTCCCAAATGTGTTTTTAAATGTCTGCTGAGATGATGCTTTCTTGAGAAAGCTTTGCAGCAATGTTGACATTTATGTGGTTTTTGTTCGGGTCCCGTTTTCAAATAATGAGAAAAGCTGTGGGCGTTTAATAATGCCATGATGCAAATGCGGCTCTTCTCCTGTGTAAATTTTTCAGTGTTTTTCTGGTCACTACGATATTTCAAGCTTTCAGGCACACGTTTCAAAGTCTTTTTTCTTCACTGTTATTTTCCTGGTGGTTTCAAACTTTCCTTTTCAGTGTTTTAGAGTATTTTGTGTTCCATAGTGGGATTTTGGGCAGCCAAGATGATGTAAATAAAATTGTATACTAACTACTAATAATAAGAATTATCCCCCTGTAAATGGTTGCCTTGTTAATTTATATATATTTTGTATAAAGGACTGATTTTAGTTACTTGGGTGAGAAGGATTATTTATATTTAGGATTATTTACATTAGGAATTATTTATATTTCAAAAGACAATGCAATGAGATAAGTTATCTGACATGTGTGTTTTCAACGAATATTATGGCAACTCAGTGTGAAATAAAAAATAAACAAGAGAAACTTATGAGCGGCAGGATAGGCTGATTGCTATTCACATGAATACATATGGATGTACTGTACAACACAAAGATGAATAAGTTGTTTGCTCTTTGTTTTCTAGTCAATGTTCCTTTCCATAGCGAATGGGGCTGGTGGCTTGGCTTGAATAAAATATGTAATGTTTCCGGTGCAGAGAGTCTTTTTGCATCTGTGGCCTACTAAACAAGAATTTTATGTTAAGCACATTTTAAAAAAACTTGTAGATTGCTGCAAGACACATGCTTCTGAAATCACAGACATTATTTGCAATACCATTCCTGACATGCGTCTAGAGTGTGTCTTTAGACTACCCGCTTATAATTATTAATGAATATTAATAGTTTGGATTTGCAATACAGTTATAAGGAACAAATGTTTAAAATTCACTGTTTAATAAAACTTTATACTGTTTATCAACCAGAATGCATATGTAATGCAACCAGAATTATCACAATTAGAATACATTTTTTAAATAAATCAAAATATAAGTGAAATGGGTTGTTAGTGTTATAGCTAAATATCCACTATAATATTATCGCCTATTATTCAGCTATCCACACTCGCACTTCCAACTTAAGCATTGAGGGAAGTAAGCATTAAGTGTATTACGTGAAATAAATTTATACTTATTTTTACCCAAAAAGTTTTAGATAAATAGCCTTAGTGAATATTAGGTCCGATTATTTTTATTTACAAAGCAAATTACTTATGTTATATTTGTTAGCTTTTAAAAAGCAACGTTTCGCTGAATTTCAGAACACGTTCAACCTATTCCATTTTAAAATTTGGACTCATCCGTATTTTTAGAACCGTGAGCAGACGATACTTCTTTTCCCGTGTTTTCCTGGTTTGGCGGAGTTTCTTCTTCTCTCTTAACGGGACTCTTCTCGAACTTGCTTGTTGCAAATTATATTTTTAGCGACGTAACATAAAATGCTAAATATGCCAGCGTAGGAAAAAATTCAAAAAATACTCTGACAAACGACAATTTATCGTAAAAATCCATTTCATCAACGTCATTCTTCGGACCATCCACTACGAACCTCGCAACAGCAGCTGATTAACTCCGTTCTAAAATAACATTTGCTAATGTGAGACTCCAACCAAACCCCATCAAAGCTGTCAACCTTGAGAATATTTTGAAGCAATAAGTTTTAAATTTTTAATAAATAAATTTTTTTCAATAAACCAGTTACGAGTAAAATTGGACATAAATAACAACAACTGATTATAACAACACTCGTTTTTTACAACTGACTAGGCAGGGCAGATACAATCACCGGTTTACGTCCAAGGCTACTGGTAATTTCCTTAAGCTGTACGAAACGGTCAGATACTGTATGCCGCACAGGATTGACTGTTTTCATAACGATGCCAAATGCCAGGAATAACTTCCTGGCAAATAATTAGACGTGAGTAATACATGTTAGTTATATACCTACTCGTAATTTAATACTCATTGTACAAGTGGTTGGCATGTCTAACAACCCAAGAAACCCATCAGAGTGATTTGAAATCGATTCTACGTCGAAACGCTTATAACGATCTTTCACCGATCAAAGAGAATCGCTCTCGACTAGCAGAGGATTGGTAGCCAAATTGTAGTCCAATGTCCGCCTACTCGACTACGATTCTACATAAAATCGCCCATATCAATACGACGTCAATTGTACATCGATACGTTAAAGATTTTTAATGCTTAAAAGCGCCGAGTATAGTAACGAATTCTAAACTATTTATCTGCTAAAATATACTTCGATTCTACGTAGAAATGACCGAAGTTAAGATAGATAAAAATTATTAGTTTAAACTTTTAATTTATTCATCAACTATTAAGATAAGCAACATTTACAACATTTAGCTTATATATTCAAGTAATATAGTACAGTTTAAGTTACAAAATCGATGAATCCAGCCTGGTTTATAGATTAGATTGCCCTGGTTTTCCAGCAATTGAACTACAAAAACGAATAAAAATTGACGTCAATTGCTACAAAAATTTAACAGCTTATATCATATAATGTTTACCGAGCACGTTGCTTTACCCTGTCTGCTACATGGTCTCTGCTGTCTGCTTTCTGTAACTCCTCGTGAATAACCTTTTCGTTCGCAGTAGGTTTAGTTAGAGGGTTAAGCATCAGGGCACCTGAAAGTCAGCAAGGTTTAATTAGAGGAAATTTTGTTGCATGTTAATTTTTTAGACCCATATGAAAGTATATACCATTAAGTGCACTTCGAACATTCTTGAGATCCTCAAAGGCATTTTTACCACGAGCACCTGCCAAGCTGTACGTACATGCCAATTCGTCCGTCATCATGGCTGACATGATTAGCTTGATTGCATCCAAAACCGTTCGTCCACCTCTTTGGGAAAAGTACTTCATCTGAAAATAAACTATAAAATGATTAATTTTCAACAGCAATACAAATAAAATAATTGTAAAATAGTCCCATTACCATGTTTTTCTTTAGCTCAACATTTTTTCCAAATTCATCATTTAACGCCATCAGTTCTTCCTTTTCTTGCTTTGGAAACCCAAAGAACTCGGCATCAAAAACCACAGCGGAAGCATTTGTTGAGTCGCTGATTTTCGCAGCTTCCATCTTTCCTACTCTGCTGCTTAAGTCGGTCAGAAAATCCAACACCAATCCTAATGATTGCTTAAAACTCCGTCAAATCCTTAAGAATCACAGTCGCATCTGTTTAGGCATGAACAAAACTTAATTTAGATTGATGGCTTTACAAGAGGTGTTCTACTAAACTCTGTTGTTATGACTACTTACCCATGCAATTAATCAATACGGCAATTTCACCTGGACCACTCTCCCGTTTATCAGCTGATTGCTGGCTTTGGACGACAGTCTCTTCATTATTTGCAATTAAAGGAACTCCAGCGTTAGCGTAAACTTGCTCGTCCACCGTGGGTTCACGTACATTCATACCTTTCTTTTTTGCCAAATCGTTGTCGCTCAAAAAAGAATCATATGTAGCGATAATGTCGTCCAAGTTAGCTTTGGCATCCTCATATGTTCCTGAAAATAAAAATGAAAGTATAAAATGTACCAAATGGTTCCAGTTAAATTTTTTCAAAGAAACTCAATATAAATTTTGGATGTTTTACCATGCTCAACTAGTACACGCACAACCAAAAGCTTCCATTTGTCCTTTGGAGTCCTCCGGTTTTTAACAGCTGATTCAATTTTCTTTTCATCAGAGAATTTGGGCCAGTAGCACTTATCACCAGTAATCCATTCATTTGGAACAACGTACACGGAGTGGTCCTCAGTAAATTCCACTATCGAATACATGCTAGCTATTATGAAGCAATGAAAAAGCAAACACTTCGGATCTCTTCAAAGATATAGAAAACAACTTGTTTAAAATTTCGTGCACTGGAGCTGCTTTAATTCCACTAGTACTTTTAGATTCTAACTCAAAGCAGTTAATTTCACTTAGATCAATTGGTTCAGAAAAAATACTTCTTTTTTGTGTGTATTTTTGAAAAATCACATAGTTGTCATCATTCACTTTGCGAAAGTTGAGAACTTTCCCCACATCACCGTTTTTAAATAAAAACTTATTATCTCCTTCCTTAATGGAAAGAGTAAATGATCTAAACCTTGCTTTTTTGTACTGACAAGAATGCTCAAAGGACCTGGGCACTTTCCCATTTGTATGCTGGTAGAATAGCAGCACGGAGTTGTCGGAAGTAGACGTTGGAACGCAGTTCATCTGTTGGCACGCTTCATACTCACTTATTCTTCTATTAATTTGTTGTATTGGCTGGTTTGGGGTACGGAGCAACCTTTTAAGCTTGCCTTAATAGTCCTCAAATCTAAAAGCACTGAAAGCATCTGCACAACCATGAACTTTTACGTCTCTTGCAAAATGTACTAGACCATAAATGCTGTATGAACAGTTATATTTTTTGTACAACTGTTGAAACTCATAAACAAAGGATAGAAGCAATTCATTTGCTAATTCGTTTTTTGTAATGCAAACTTCTGGAGTACACAGCATCCGTATAGCACAATGTTATTTTAGAAAAAGACCATAGTGTGCGGTTGGAAGAACTTTTCTAAGAACACAAGGGCCTGTATACAATAAAAACTGCCTTAATTCAGTCGCCTTCCATCCTTCTATTTCTTTTAAACTTCTGGGTTTTCTTGCAAATTCACATGGCGTTTGCACACAAAAATTAACCTTTTAACAACACCCAGACAGACTAGGTGCATATATTCAAATGGAAAGCAATCTACCATATCAATATTTAACTCTTCCAGTAAACTGTATCCATTGTGGTGTTTTGTGTGACATCTTTGTCTANCTACCATATCAATATTTAACTCTTCCAGTAAACTGTATCCATTGTGGTGTTTTGTGTGACATCTTTGTCTAAATGATTCGTCACTTCTCAGTTCACAAGTTCGTTTTAAAAATACAACACGATTCCACAAATATTTACCTTTGACAGTACATTTAGCACACCCATAATATCCTGTGTGGTTTTTAATTTGAGTAACATACGCCCTGGCTGGGGCGTCGCAAACAAACACTGAAATTACAAATGGTATAGTGTGATCACGGAATATCACTCCATTACAGTACAACTGCTTCACTTCAATTACAAAATCAGCTAAAAATTCATTCACACACAAAGGCTTTTGGTCCCCGTAATATAGACCAATTAAGAAAACAGGGAAAGAAGTATCACATAAGTATTCTAAAATTGGCCAAAATTGTTTTCCTGAACTTTTAGAAATTGGTAGGCCGTCAATGTTCACTTGCACTTTTAAAATATTCGGAATAGGTACAAACTGTTCCATATACCTATAAAGTGAAGGCTGAATGCCAAAGTGCACATAGACCCCCGGAAGGATAACTTTTGAAACGGTTGACCTTGGCGTTTTTAATAGACTACGAGAGTCGGATGGAATTACCGTTTCAAAGCAATTGTGGCGTCTTAGTAGCTTTAAAAGATCCGAAACTGCAGTATGATTAACTTGATTATTCACTGCCCAACGTTGTAACTCAAGACGGATATCAAACTGCTCGTCTTCATAACTTGAAGACAACGAATTGGATTCCTCCTGAAAACTTATATTATGCCTATCTAAATCGGAATCCCTTACATTGTCACTATTATTGCCTGTTTCTTTTTGTTTATCTTCTATTAACTCATTATCTTGGTCCCAAATTAGATTTGCTTCACAACTATGATTGATATTAAATTCTGGACCTGGTAGCACAGGATCTGAAACTTCCGCACGATAACTTAACTTTTTCTTTACAATACTACTTACTAGTCTTCTCTTATGTCTAGCTGTAGCGTAGAGAGGGGACTTCCGCATTATTGCAATTTCTAATTTTTTAATTGTTGTAACTCCAAATAAACTTTTACCTCAACCTCTCAGCTGTGTTGAATGAAATGAAATAAATATCAGTATGCATTGCCAAGTTTGTGAAAAGTAGTATACCAGGAAGTAAATATATCGCGCATATTTCGCTTTGATATCGAGTACCAGTAGCATGCAAATAGTGAGCTACTCAACGCTGTACTAACTAGTACTACATCGTTACGATCTGGGTTTGAAAACGACAACAAAGTATTTTCTGCGATTGTCTCTGAATATTCGTTCACAGATTTTACTGAGATTCTGGTGCGATACTCGTTGTAGCAGTTAAATCGAGATCGTAGTGAGCGATTTCGATCAACGATGAGTTTCTTGGGAAACACTTTTAAAATTTTCCTTTTTTTCTTTCCTTCCATCATTATTAATTTTGACGATTTATAAATCGGGAATTGAAGTGGAATACAGTTTTTATTATACCAAGCTTTCGGAAATTACTTTTTTCTTCATCGGGGTGATATCAGGATACAACCATTTAAAATGTTTTTTTTGTTCTACCTTTGTATATTTTCAACATCTGTATGTAAAATATTTCTCGTTTCTTCGTTTTTACAAACCACGCTACGGGTTTTGCTTGCCTGCTTAGGTATTCACCACAAAACGTTAACAAGTAACCTAATTACAATTGCCACTTTGAATTTTCTTTGTAAATCATAGCATCATCAGCAAACTTCACGCAAAAAGTATTTGGTTGTATTAACAGAGTAGAAATTGTAATGTTTATAATAGGATATTGCAACCGAAAGATAAACGATGGGAAAGAAAAAGAAACAATATTAGTTAGTCTGTGTACGATGGAATGCAAATGACGTTTGATTACGATTTCGTGTAAATAAAACCATTTTATCAATGTTTTCGCGTATCAAATGAAAAACTATATAATTAAAAAACTTAAAGGTTTGAATGTGTTGCTTATATTTGTATTGGTTTTAAACTCTATATTAACAAATCTTAACTCGAGATGGTAAGATGGCCTAAATATACATTTTCTTTATGAACCCCTTCGGATGTAAACAACTTTTGCTTTCAATGTCCCATCAAACCTAGAATGTATGATATTAATTATTATTGTAAACCACGCGCACCCAGTTTGCACAACCAGGGCATGGTTAGATAAAAAAATAACACTGACTTATTTAAATATTTTAATTATAATGTTGCCAAGCGGTATAGCCATCGGACTTACGATGAGTCAGTTGGGATTTTAACGAATGCGCAATTTTAAAATTTGAATTTCCAAGATTGCAATAACCGACTGGAAAATGTGACTTTGTATCAACTTACTCCCAATCATACAGATTTAACAATGTATTTTTTGGGGTGGAGGTGAACTCTGTTGCAGGGATTTGTGACAGTGTTGATGCGGGAGGTGTTATCAAGGTCTTATCATGTAGACTTATATGGGACGGTTCATTCATCTGCAAATTGTTTTTGCAAATGATGCAATTACGATTTTGATATAAATGAATTCGCAATTTATGCTCGCACATGTAACTTTGGCTGGCTAAGGTATTTAATTTATACTACCCCAAACACTGGCGTTCAAACTCAATTATGAAAGGCGCTGCTAGTGTTAAACTGTTATACACCAGTTAAAAAATTCCTGACAAGTCCTGATGACAAGCTATATAAATTAACGTATTAGTCACAAGAACTTACCATACATATGCCCATGTACTAGATATGTACTTCTACAGGTATGGAGTCTCAGGCAAAAATAACCGAACAAGAGAGCAATAGTAACAAAGGAACATAATATACTAACACAGATACTGTATACGTGTTTAATGCATTATGCAGAAAGTATTACATACAATCCCTTTCGACTTGAATTTCTCACACAGTCACCCAACTGCAGCAGTCACGTTATGTCTAGGTAAGGGATGATTGCGATTTTTACAAAAAAAAACATTCTGTTTTATGGGAATACATGTGTGTACAATAGGAATATAAACAAACTTCCACATAAGCAGAACAGGAGTAAACATTCAAAGTAAATTTCACTCATTCCAAACTAAAAACAGCAAAAATTGCGGGTGTTTTTTACAAACATTAAATCACAAAACAAGTTGTTGAGATTTAGTAAATTTAGTATGTTATGATATGTCCATCCATATAAATCTAAATATATTAGGGAATTATAATATAAAAGGCTAATTTTCATCAAAACATATTCTATTCTGTGCAATGGAGCCATTTTCCACAACCAATTTCCAGGCTAAAATCCTTACAGGAGTAAGATTTTTTCTCAATTTATTATTTTCCTAATTATTTAAACCTTATTTTAACATTTTAACGGATTTTGAGAGGAAGATAATTTGTTCTCATTTTCCTTTTACATTTTACAGCTTTCAAAGGAAGGGTATTTCTTTGAATGGACAATTCAGAATTTAGATGATGCTTGTGATGTTGGTTTAGTACAACTAAAAAAATGACCACAGGGTTGTTCAGCATTTTTCGGCCGATTGTGGAGAATGTAGAGGGGAACCTCTAAAATGGATGTTTTGTCTTAAAATCTACGAAAAAGATGGAGTGGAGTGGTTAGGCATATTCTGCTGCCCTGTTAAAACTGACCCATCTAAGCTAAAGGAAATATTTCCACGCTTTGGTGCTCAAGTGATGCGAAATGATACCCTTCTTGAACCCAATCGGAAACTAGGAAAGTTTATAAACAAGTTTATAGCAATGACCACATAACAAGTCCGGTTGTAATATGTATTTGTTATATTAAATATTTTATCATGACCGTATGGTTTGTAATATATGCAGAAAACGAAACGATGGATGACCTGACAAAAAATATTCGGGGGTTTCCAAAGTTCATTCTAAAATCAAAAACTGGTCAAAAGCTGATTGATGGAAATTTAGTGTTGCGACTAAAACTGGAATTGTTCAAGGCTGCCCCACCTGACTTTGAGCTTTTGAAGTCATTGGAGACCCAACAAGCACAAGCGGCTAAAACGTTGTCAAACGATTTGGGGATTTTGTTTAACGCCGCCACTTTTACAGACGCTGTTATCAACTCAAAGGATGGGGAGAGTTTCAACGTGCACAGAGCTTTTTTAGCTTGTAAGTTTGAATTTCAAGTACAATTGTCAGAGATATAGAGTAGGATTGTTCTCTTACGTTTCTTTTTGTGTTGATTCAGGTAGAAGTTCGGTTTTTGCAGCTATGTTTGGTTCAACCTTTGTTGAAAAACAACGTGGAGAGGTTAATGTGGATGACGTGGCTGGACATGTGATGCAAATATTATTGGACTATTTATACACAGCAGACATTTCCTTTGGAGAATGCTTAAGCCCGATGGAATTGCTTGACTTGGCATACGCTGCTGAAAAATACGATATAACAATAATTTGCTTACTCTGTGATCGTTTTTTGGCTGAAAAAGCAAGCCAGCTTGTTAAAATGCCCAACTCTAAAGACGTTATTTCCCGAGTCCGGAAATTGCAGCTGGAGAAAACAGAAAAGGCTATTAGTGAATACGCCAAACACTCCTTTCAAGATTGTGGCACCAGTTTGTCAAAAAATGTTCGTGGTGAGCGAAAGACAATGGGAATTTCGTTTTTAAAAGTAAAAACTGGTGTAAGTATTTTTATGCTTTACAAAACAAACATTGCATTGTGCTCTCACCACTGCACAAGAATTTTATTTACAGGTTCACAAGCAAACCTATCATTGTGAGTGGACTATCCAAAATTTTAAACCAAGTATAGCCATTTATCAAATGGATGAAGTAATCAAAGCCCAGACAGAAACAATTCAACTTGGTATGCAAATGACGCATCCGTTAAGGTGGTCGTTTTACATGGCTGCTCACGAGGTGAATAGCGAAAAGTGGGTGTCGCTATTTTTCAAACTGGAAAGAGACGAGACATACAAGTCGGTGTACTCCCGCTTTGAAGTTAATATAATAAACAAGGACAAAACCCCGTTTAGGACATTGAGTAAGTGGCAAACGAAATAAATGGACGTTACAAACATTTGCGATACAATTAAAATAATTAAATGATGTGTTGTGGAAAAGCTTCTAATGTTTTGGATATGAACCGGAAGGGCAACTTTGGCTGGGATAAGTTTATCAATAGAAATGTTATTGGCGACACAGCTACCTTTGTGGATGACTCGTTGGTCCTTCATATTAAATTGGAAGTTTATACCGATATCCCACCTCAGTATGAGTATTTAAGGCCAGAGGAGGAGTATGGGAAGATGGCAGCTGACCAGTTGTCTAAGGACATGGAAAAATTGTACAATAATCAGAGTTTTTCAGATATTAAGTTAATTACAAAGGATGGTTTGGAATGCAAAGCTCACAAGGCAATACTGGCTGGTAAGTATTATGGTTTTAAACGGGTTTATATACCTTTTCTAAAATTAAGTAAGGGTTCATTAAGATTAAGATTAATATTATGCATGTACAGGACGAAGTACAGTTTTTGCCGGAAAGTTAGCTGTTCTTCAACAGGCTCCGAATGAGGAGGAACGTGGAGTATTAAATGTTGATGACGTTAACGAAACTACACTGAAAACGATGCTGCGCTACATTTACACTGGGAAGGTGACAGCCGAAGAAGTTTCGAGTGGGAGTAAGATACTAGAGCTGGCTTATGCCGGGAAGGCGTATGGCCTTGAAGGACTTGTTCAGTTATGCGACCATGTTTTATCAGAATCATACGACAAGACCAATGCTGTGGATATTTTTGTGTTTGCCAAAAAGTTGGGGTTGAAGACTGTAGAGCAATCAGTTGGAAACTACATTAAGCAACATTGGGAACAGATGGATTCGGATTCTGTAGATGTCATAATGGAGGCAGTCAGAAAACGGCAAATTTGCTCAGATGCTTTAGGGATTGTAAAACGGTTGAAGGAGTAAAATTGCAATGGTTTAAGATTGTTATTTGAGATTTAACTTGATTTGGATAATATGATAGATTTTCGAAGTCTCATTTATAAATTATTGTACACACTCAGAATAGGATACGGTATATAGTAAACATTCCAGTCGGAGTATTTTGAACAATATGAAGACTGAGTATGTATTTTGTTATTAAACAAAGCTATTTAAAACCAGTAAGTATATCTCATAATATACCAGCTAATAATTCGGTGTCTAACTTGACAATTCATACAGCTAAATGATTTAATTTGTTAGTGCTTTCATTCCAGATTCCTCACAATGTATTCATCTACACTCATAAGCTATCAATACAATACAACATGACTCAAATAGCATTTCACGTTTAGGTAGTTGATCGTACATAGGAAGATGTAAACATTTGCAAGTATTAGTTACAAGCAAAGCACGTTCTTTTCGGTTCCCTTCACAAATATATATGCTTTTTGTGTACGCAGAGGAAGTACTACGTCATAAGCATATACACAATGAAAAACAATATGTTTGTAGTAATAGCACGAAGAAGACCATATAAGCGAAATCAAAACAAATTTCTTGAAACCAGCGTATGTTGATTGCCCTTGTGAAGTGACAATACACCAACACAAATTCGTCAAAGCTAGTTTAACTTTGTAGGAAGACTAACAAACCAATAATTAATTTAGGTTCCTACAAATTAGTAATTAATTAATCAATTTCAGTAGCTACTGACCAAAATGACTACCACTCTTTTAAATTCTGCCTTTAATTGTGATATCTGTAGCAAGAGCTTCAAAAGTAAGGACTACTTACGGGCTCACAAGAAATTGCACTCAAATGTTAAACCATACCACTGTGTTTTTTGTGATAAAAACTGTTCTGCAAAGAAAGACTTGTTTGATCACATTCGAAGACACATCAAGGAAGCTCCCTATTTTTGCAACTTGTGTTGAGTAGAACTTGTCTCTCCTGGTTGTCTTACTAAACATATGCGAACACACACCGGAGAAAAGCCTTTCTCATGTGCAGTGTGCAAAGTAAAGTTTGCACAAAGAGGAAACCTTCTTATGCACATGCGACGCCACACTGGAGATAAGCCATACAAGTGCACAGTTTGCAATAAAAACTTTTATAACTCTTCATTGTTAAAATACCATTTCCGAGTTCATACCGGTGAAAAACCTTATAAATGCACGATTTGCAAAAAGGCTTTCTCCCTCTCCGGAATTTGGCAGACGCACATGAAGTATCACACTAAAGAAAAACCCTACCAGTGCCACATTTGTAATAAGACTTTTGCAGCTTCAGGAAATTTAAAAACTCACATTAGACGTCACACTGGAGAAAAATCTCATCAATGCGAAATTTGTTTTAAAGCGTTTGCTCAGTATGGAAATCTAAAGGCTCACATTAGAAGAAACCACTCAAATCTCAAGAGAAGTAGCTTCAAATGCAATCTTTGCTCTAAAGTGTTCTCAGAGGTGGCATGACCTTTTGCCTGTCCGGGTGCATTGAAAAAGCATGTTCAGCGAGCTCACAAAAATAATCAATGAAGAGTCTATACGGATCTGTCAGTAACTTCGTAGCTTAGCGTTTAGAGTAATGTGAGGTACATATTAACTAAGTAGCAACATATATTTTATGCTTATTTTCCTTCCGTTCCTACCAATATTTAATTGTTCGTGCTACAATTCTGTAAATTATGAATTTTCTCTAAATGATTGGTATAGACCTCCGACTTTGTTACTTTTGTATCCAAAAGGTTGCATTTTTTCACTTAAAAGATTATAAAAACTCGCATACTCGATAGTTTTCCAAAAACAATAAATATAAAACCTGTTATACTGAAAATAAACAACATGAAATAAAAGTATCTAAATTAAAAGCATTACTATAATTATTGGTGATAAGAGTTGTTATCCATCTGATGTCTGCTTTCAGAGCTCATTGTAGTGCTTCCTGGTAAACTCGTGTTTTTGCAATTTCCAAGTATAATCAAGACCCCCACCCCTTTTTCCATTACATATTTCAATGCAAGGGTGACGAAATATTGCACTTGTTAACGATACCACCGTACGCCACCGTATGGCTATAAAAATTCGAGGGTTTCTCTACATTTCATTAAACCCCGTGAAGGTGAAAGAAATGTTTATGAGCATATACGAATACGTAAATTAACACGCGTTAAAATCTCTTCCTTTATTTTCTTATAAATGAGGATTACATTGACCATCATATCTAACAAGGTTTGCCTTTTTCATAAGGCTCCTGCTGAAGGTACTCATAGGTATTTTTAGAGGTAATCTCTGTCGTAAATTACGAATATGAAAACCGTTTACTGGGAATTTTAAGTGTCGCCAAGTTGCTGGGATTCGAAAGTATAGCCTCCTGGTGTTGAGACAAATTAATGAATCTAAATTTGTTCACTGATTTCATTTTCGAAAAACGTTCATCTGCAAAGTTTCAGGTCAATCGGGTAAAAACTTTCCAAAATATGGACATCTCAAAAATTCTGTATTGGGATCCAAGTTTCAGTTACCGTAGTGAGAAGAAGAGAAAGTCGAATAACTCTTTAACCTTACATTCGATTTGCCCCAAATTTTTCATGGAGGTTTTTAAAGGCTAGTTTTATATGTAAATAAAATTTCTTTGGCCATCGTGTATTACACACTGCATAAGGTACGATCAAAGTATTAGGTGGCACCGTTAGGGGTCAATGCCTAAAATTCCCAGTAAACTGAATTTGAATTCGGGCTTTACGCATCAAAACAGCCCTGGAAGTACACATAGTCAATCTCAACGTGAGCCACATATAAAATAGGTTCCTTGTAAGATTGACAGTCCAGTTGATAGTTACTTAATCCACTTGATAGGAATTTAATTTCAAACACAACTTCAACGTATATTATAGTCATCCAGGATGAATCATCCTGCAGTTTTATACATAGAAGTCTGGTTTTGGAATAATAAAATTAACACAAATTCCTCCAAATATCCATCGCGTTCCGTAATTTTTTCATTACCATATATGCTTAATTGTATTTTATGCTACGCCATACAATGTGATTAACTTGACTGCTAATCAAAACAAATTCTTTTTCAGCGTTTATTCGTTGCTCTTCTCTATTAATTTGCGATGGCTCTGCATAAGTGACTAAAATCCTTAAAACGTTAAAATACTCTCCAAACTTTCGCGGTACAGAGTATTTTTTCCTTATTATTATTGAGGCTTCAAATTTGCCTACGCTCTTACAACACTTTTGACAGAGAAGGCATAATGGTTAGTATGGCTGTAATAACGAGTGTAATCTTGATGGAGCTATCCCTATTTTGTAATACAATTTACTTTGGCCATGCTTGGCATAAGTACTTTTGACACGGAATTTTTATTTAATACAATTCCGAGTATAGGCTATAAAATACAGGACGCAATTAAGTTGGCTTTTCGTATTAGTCTATATCGATTACCAATAATGAATTTTACGTCACACCCGTTTGCATAATATATTTTATTCTAACGTTTGTTCCTTGTAAATATTTTATTTGCTGTTTTCACTTGTATTAATCCAGATTTCGGTCATGTTACATCATCAAATATTCCTTCATATTTCTTCTTTATAATACGAAATAAATATTTACATTTCTTCTTTGTAAGACCAAACAAATATTTAAATTCATTCCAAAATAACCTCTTCTCACACGACAGTACAAAATAAGATGCAGCACACCCAACAGCCAACAAAACAAACACAACAACAACATTTCCTCCCATTGTTGTAGCTTCCGGTGGCTTATGACTTTCAACTAGGATTTATCCAATTTCCTGCTTTGTATTATACTGTGCCACATACTTAGTCCACCATTCCCACAATCCAGCCTCACCCACTAACTGAACCCTTTGGGGAATTGTGGTGGGTAGCCACCCTTTAAACCCAATGCCAATTCTTTCCTCTATAAGACTTTCTCTGCCAATACACCTTTAACCTTTTCACCCTCAATTTCTCTGCTTTCTCCTGGCAAACCGAGTAGGGCAGAATTACTGCTGTTTTGTTACACCTTTCAAGGGCTTCATTGATCAAGAATGTTTGTCTTTCAAAAGATGTGTATTTATGGGAGTTTGTAATGGAGTCATACCTAGCCTTGTAAAGTATGTAAGCTATACCGGGTTCAAATCCCACATATTTAATATCGATTTGCTTAATAATTGGGAGTATTTTTGGGTGTAGTTTTGTGTGCTTTAACAATTTATATTTGCCCACCAAGTCTTCGCTCTGCATAATACTATTTACAGAGATTGAAGCGCCTACCGTCTTTTGCACTATTTCCGACTCCACCACATCAATATCGATACTGCTAGCAACTTGGTGATTGTTTTTCATTTTGGCTGCCTTGTAGCTATTCCTAAATTTACCCACTTGAGTAGTCAAATAAAAATTAATGTTGTTTACCACTGTGAAAATGTCAAACTTGTTGGTAATCAATTGCTGCAGCGTTTCATATGCAACAGGTTTGATTGGGAGGGCTATCTTGTACACGTTGTGATTCCGGTAAGCGTTTGTTAACACCAAAGCAGTTAATAGAACCGAACCTATAAGCCATCTTAAACCAGGCTTTCCTTTGTAATTCTCTGTCATAGTAACTGAAAACGGGTAGCCTTGTTCTACAAGTCACCCAAAGGCGCTAAATACAGCGGACATACGTAAAGGGGACTTATGGCTTAGTGAATGAATGTCATTGATTTTGTTTACCATTACTGTAATCAACAGAGGAACGGTTGTTATAAAGATAAGTAGTATACACAGCCATGATTGCCAATCGTACGAGCTGATAAAATGATAAAATGTAAGATAATTCATTTCCGGTCGCCCACAACTTATAAATCTGCTTGACCTCATTTGGTTCTCGAGGGAGAAGGGAAAATGCATAAAACTTGGTCCAGTGTAATATTTATTCTCAAGTAGAAAAACGTTTGAGAGTGAAAATTCAAAGTCCCTCACATGCCGCCCTAAATCCACCATGTTCCCATTTTCGCATTGTTTGAAAATATTTCCTTGGTGGAATGTTAGACTGTGATTGAGCATTATGGTGGACATGATAAGGCTAGCGTAGCCGTGAAGCAATATGTCACTTTTATCTCTGTATGGCATTCCTATTTGAGAATTTTTGGAGATAACGTAGTTTCTACAAAGCCGTAAGTGATACTCAAGTGTGCTATTGTTGGAGTGAGCCGTGTCCTGATAATGTTCTGACGACCACATTCTTTGGAACTGGTTTGAATGCTTTGTGAGGCTGTGTATAACAGTGTTAATTTCATTGTAGGATGAACCGGTTAACAGTTTGGTGTCCAATGGGACAGAGCAGTAGATGTCAGTGGAACACGTGGATAACATTTCTATTTCAAATGGAGCTCCAAGATATGTGTGAACCGTTAAGAACACTCCAAGAGTTGCGGGATATCTTTAAGCGATCCAAACTGAAAATACCGTCCCTCATCCAAGTATATATTAAAGCTGTTCTGATCTGAAGACTGATTTCTGTTGACAACACCAGCATATTTATGGGGGTTCGAGAGGGTACTTTGTTTCGGACGTATTGGGAGTACTCAAACCCTCTTGGAAACTGCATCATAACATCAAAGCCGATCTCCCTTGGGGTAGGAGAACGATACCAGTATTTTTGAGGATACAAACTGACAATTACTTCGCAGTTCCATGGTCTTCCCGCAGAACCAAAGGTGATGCCATTGAGTGCTATGCAGTTTACACCTAAGAAACGTGAACCGAGTCCAGTGACATTGGGGCAGGGGTCGCTATGATTTTCCCATGGGACGAAATGTTCTTTGGTTTTGGGGAGAAGTTGTTTTGGAGCAAATGTGAATTTCTCGGTGTAATATCCGTCTGCATCCCTGTCACGAGTTAGTAAGGGGACCAGGTTACTTAACACTAGTGGAGAGTATTGTGCTGGGGTAAAGTCAACATTTTCAAAGTTGGTTATGTGTATAAAGCATTGCTTCACTGATAATAACAACGTATTCAAATCTATTGTCGGAGTATGGGGCAATTTTGCTGTGTCGTGGTGAATAAAATGCTGGAAAAATTTGTGGGTTCCTGGAATTCGACTTAAGTTTGCAAGTTGCTTAAATGAACCAGAGAAAATTTCCAGTTTTCCCGTTACGATAATAAAATGTAAAATAAAAACAAAAGCCTGGAAAATACCCATTGTTGTATCAATAATTATCAAGTATTATTTGAGACTTTTAGATCTTCTTTTGGCAAGCGGTACTTTACGACCAACGAAAGTTTTAACTTTTTAGGAGAAATTTTGTTAGACAAACTACAAAAATGAATATTGGTTTTTCATTATCCTAAAGGAAGAAATAATTAGTTTGGAAATGATAGGCTTACGAAACTAAAAAATTTACTGATAAACGCAGGAAATGAGAGGAGCAAACATTCAGATATATAACTAAAACGGCTAGACTACTCTCATTTTAATAGGTTATATCTTTGAGCGTTATCTGCGGTATAAGAGAATAATTATGAATAGGAATTACAAAGTTGTACCAATTACATTAGTATAAGCATGACAATATACGACTACATAAATTCTAGCTAATACAGCATATTAATATCTTACCTTCAAATTTCGAATAAAAATAATTCTAACGCTGGGAGCCATAAAAAAGACACTCCAACTATGAAATAATTAGCATATTTTACTTTTGCAATAAGAAAAGTCTAGGCTGAAAGACAGTTCACGTTCATTTCTTCACAAAAGCAGGATATTACGTTTGTGTCTTGCTTGAGACATACCTTGTTAAGATACCAACCTTTTTCAATTACAAATCTGAGTTATTACGCAATGATACAAAGCTAGGAAGTGTCCCAGAAGTTGGCTCTAAGATTTTATTTTTAGACTGTTTTCCAAACCCAAGTGTATTTTAATACGTTACTTTAGTATGTATTTGGCATGCTTGGGCTTATTTTTCAGTTGCTGTAATCTCTTTTATCGCTCATTGTTTTTTAACCTTTTATCACGCTGATTTTTGTAGAAGCTGATCTCTTCTGCGAACGTTTGCATTAGAAATTAGGTCTCATTTTAAGTTACCAACAACTTATTAGTTGTATTACTAGCCTAGTATGTGAAAACATATCTGAATGATAAATTTTATTTGTCGCAATACCTTGTGAGTATGAACTTTTATGAATTGGTTTTTAGGGCTAAATTAAGCAAATGTATAATCGCCATCAATAAATTCTTTTAAAAAATTAATCACTAATAACTGAAGAGTTCTATTTTGTTTTGGGATCATGTTCAGCAAAGCAAATAGCATGATATGACCAAGTACAAAATACGTATTCTCTGGCATAGGCACCACATATCATGTTACGGCATTGCTATGTAGCTGCACCACTTAACTATTTGTTAGCGTATTATAATCTTTATTCAAGGGTTTTTATTAGTAATAAACACTGTCCCACGTGCACTTACAAGTTTTTTGTTTTTGCTGGAAAGTTTAACGTCAGAACAAAGTTTCCAGGCCGCTTCCACATAAAATGACCCACAAGATACAACGATTCCGATGAGAAATATGTAAAATACCGTTTGCACATTAGACCGCAAATCCAGTTTTTTCACCCGTTCATGTTTCCTCATTGCTGCAACTTCTCTCGTATATTTCAACCTTATTTCAGACTGGTACTTATCCCTTTTGTAAAATAACTCGATCTCTTTATAAATACCATTTTCTTGCAAACTCCAAAAAATCCGTGGAACTCGGGATCCCCTAGGCTTCTCCAATCCCCACACAGTCATATATCACAAGATGGTCTTAATCCCTTTAAAAAACTGGGTAGATTGGTAGTGCCCTGACAAATAATTAAATTCCCGTTCCACCTCCTCCTCCAGATCAACATATGCTGTGGGATTCTCACACTTTGTGATTTCCCTCTCCAGTGCAATTTCATAGGACGAGGAGTACTTTGAGTTGTTAGGCTTAAGTGGTATTAGGTAGGCTCCATCATAAAATAGCTTGCTGCTGAGGTAATTCTCCTTAGAAAAATATTCTCCACTGGCATACAACCGAATCATTTCTTGCATGTTTTCATTTTGAAATTGAACGTAAAGCTGCGAATCCTTTACAACCGACTCAGCATATTTGTTTGAAATATATAATTGCTCAGTAGAGTTCCACTTAGCATAGCTTGGGGGTGGCAGCTGGACAAAAAATTTATATTTGGGTGGAAGAAATTCTGTTTTTAGGTGGTACTCTTCTTTACAATCTGTACGTCATCGGCCTCACGTTTACAGTTCAAAAACATACTAACGTCCTCCTCCACAATCATGTCATAAATTGACTCAAAGCTGTACTTCATTTTGGGCGCTGTCACCCCCGTAATTGCAATCCCCTTGTATGGATTTGTAAATATTATGGACATTATGAGCCAAATTCCCATTGCAATTCGCAACGATAGGATATCATACAGGTAGCCTGGAACGTGAAAGCAATGCTCGAGCATATACGAATACGCAAAGAAATACGCGTTAAAATCCCTTCTGTTAATTTTTTTATAAATGAGGATTGCATGGACCATCACAGCTATAATGGGCAGGCCAGTTGCTAAAACAATCCAAAATATCATACTGAGATGGTTGTGCGTAACAATAAAATGAGATATCTTCTCCGATCGAATAACACGTCAAATAATTATAGCCTTCACTTGACACAAGAATTATTTCCCATGTGGAGACTTCCTCTGAAGACAGCACGTCCTTTAAACGTTTTCAGGATAAATATAAGGCATTGTAGGAATTTCCAAAGTGTAGTTATAAACATTGTACCCAGTTAGAGTAGAGTTGTCTCTTTCCACCAGAATGTTCATAATTATAAAGTAAAATATGAGTGGTTTCTCTTTATTAAGCCTGAACACATTCGATTGCTTCTGGTAATCTGTCATATCTGCGGAACTGACAATGTTTTTGATATCCACAGCCCAAAACTTTACTGTGCCAATATCTTCGGCTGATTTTCGAAATATTGTTACGTTAACGTAATCTTCCACGTTAACAATGGTATGCGTGTTAAAACTTATAAGCCGTAGGGCAGGGGGATCCAAGCTGGAAACCAATGACGAAATAAGTATGTAGTGTCGCATACATAAGTACCCCTTCTTCTTGTTTTTTATTGCCGGGAATATCAAATGAATGAAAATTCCGATGCATAAAAATAACAAATGAGTAAGTATATCTGAATTCTACAACAAAATTTCGAATAATTTTCAAAAAAGCAAAAAATTTGCACATATGTACATTTAGAGGTGTAGAATACTCCTGTAATCTTAAAAATTAATTTAATTAAAAAACCCTTTAATTGAACTCAATTAATTACAACATTTTGCTAAAAATTTATTTATAGGTACAATTACATACGTATACTATTACAATACCAATGAAATCATTTTATTACAATAATTAACCTTTTAATTATGCCAAATAATTGGATGCAATACAATACAACATTAGCTAAAATAAACTACCAATTTATAAATAGGTATAATTACATACGTATATTATTACAATACTAATGAAATCATGTAATTACAATAATTAATAGATGCTGAAAATTTAAAGATGCTTTAAAGTTAATGTAAGCAATTTCTGGAAATTTTTCTAGAATATTTGAAAAAATAAATTTTTTAAAAATTTGCGAATTTTTTTCTCCGGAACTATTTTGAATTTTTTTAATTTCTTCAAGAACCCGTCTGCGAAATACGTTGAAGTAATTTTGTGCAAATTTTGAAGCTAATCGGATAAAAAAGTATATACCTATCTCTCGCCAAATGTTTTTAAATTACGAGTCCCCCCACCCCCCATTTACCACAATGCATTTCAGTTCGAAACCAAACGTATTTAGCAAACTACATTAATTTTATGTGTCCTACAAGGGAACATCGTCAGTTACCTTAAACTTTGACCTTCATGTCGGGTAGGGGCCCATAAGCTATGTACTTGGTCATTTAATATATTACACAAACAATTTTATCAAATGTAGTTTAAAGGAATTCATTGGTATTGTAATAGTCTACGTAAGTAATATTACCTATTTAAAAATTTTAAGCAAATTTTGGCAAATGTTGTATTGAATTGCATCTAATTAATGAGCATAATAAATGGTTAATTATTTTAATTAAATGATTTTATTGGTATTGTAATAATCTTTGTCTGTAAATATTCCTATCTATAAATTTTCAGCAAATTTTAGCAAATGTTGTATTGAATTGCATCTAATTATTGAGCATAATTAAATGGTTAATTACTGTAATTAAATGGTTTTATTGGTATTCTAATAATCTTTGTCTGTTAATGTTCCTATCTATAAATTGTCAGCAAATTTTAACAAATGTTGTACATAATTGCATCTAATTAATGAGCATAATTTAAAGGTTAATTATTGTAATAAATGATTTCATTGGTATTTTAACAATTTACGTATGTAATTGTACCTAATAATAAATTTTTAGCAAATGTAGTACTTAATTGCATCTGATTAATTAGAATAATTAAACAGTTAATTTTTTTAACTAAATGAATTCATTGGTATTGTAATAGTATACGTGTGTAATTGTACCTATAAATAAATTTTCAGCCAATCTTAGCAAATGTTGTAATTAATTGAGTTCAATTAAAGGGTTATTTAATTAAATTAATTTTTAAGATTACAGGAGTATTCTACACCTCTAAATGTACATATGTACAAATTTATAGCTTTTTTAAAAATATTCGAAATTTTGTTGTAGAATTAAGATATACTTACTTATTTGTTATTTTTATGCATCGGAATTTTCATTCATTTGATATTCCCGGCAATAAAAAACAAGAAGAAGGGGTACTTGTGTATGCGACACTACATACTTATTTCGTCATTGGTTTCCAGCTTGGATCCCCCTGCCGTAGGCTATAGGGGTTCAGTGGGTGTGCGCCACCCGGGCCGGACCCGTCAGGGGCTGGACCAGACACATGAAAGTTTTTTAATGAATATCAGTGGGTAAATAATATGATGTACTGCAAATTTTTGTTTTGTAGCCATTGGTTTCCAAAATTGTTTAAAAAGCAGAACACCAAATTTGTGATAAATTGAACAAAATAAGTTATCTGAATCCAGTTAAATATTGGTTGAAGTTTGAACGGATTGAGAGGATATATTTGATAACTTTGTTAAAGTTTCTTTCTAGCATTCGATAAATATTCTTATAATATAGTTTGTTGGAACGACCTGATTACAATTATGTTCGATGTTTAAGCCTAGACTTTTCTAGCCAACACTGCGGAGGTCGAGAGTGATAGATGGTAGCCTTGAAGATGCAATTTTTGATTGGCTTTGCCTGGAATTGAGGATTCTGTGCGTATTTATGCACCTTTCCAAATTCCACTTACCAAGCCTGGTACGAAATTGTGCACAAGTTTTAAAATTTCCCATTTTTATTTTAACAAATGGCTGGAGTATCAAAAAGTAGTGGGAGGAAAGTGTATTTGATGAATAACAAACAAAAGTTTACAGAAAATATAAACAAACGATACGATTTTCAATTAGTAAAACGGCAAATTAATTACTAATATACAGAAAATGTCTAAATAAAAAGTTGTATATGAATACTGCTTTAAGTTTGGGAAACAACAATAATATTTTTTTTTAAATCCTAACGAGATTTTTATTAATTAAAATGTCTATGACTTGACTAACGCGGCTGAAACACGAGTCTATTGCAATATGCAACGCTTTTGTAAATGATTATTTTACCTAAATATAATTCAATGATTTCGAAATTTTATTTTTTAGCTTCACCATCATTTCGCAGGTTTTCTTTATATTTTAAGATTAGGATTTGCTTTGATAA
This sequence comes from Orchesellides sinensis, assembly GCA_027744375.1. NCBI lineage: Eukaryota > Metazoa > Arthropoda > Collembola > Entomobryomorpha > Orchesellidae > Orchesellides > Orchesellides sinensis. Next base: position 27,704 of record JAHZNG010000644.1, read on the forward strand.
TCTAAAATTCCCCGCTCGCTTCGCTCGCGTTTCCACCACGTGTATTAATTTGAATTATCTAATTTTTAAATTTTAGGTGCAATCCTATTCAAAGGAATGGATACATAAAATTACATGTTTGCAAACATATATTGCTTAATGCGCCAACATTGTTGTTTAATTATCTGAAAAGGTTGGCTCGTTTCTATGCGCAGTTATAAATGTGTTTAGAGTAAAATGAAATTGTATATATTTACGATATACTAAAAAAATATGATTTTTAAAAACATGTACACCCGGGCCGAACCAAGTCACGCTACGGTAAGTTGACAAAAATACATAAGGCATTTAAGGGGAAATCGCCGAGGATTTAATTTATTGTATGTGGTATGAGGAACTTTAGTAAAGATAAATAAAACTAGTTGACGTAAGACGTTATACTATGGAAGCAGCGAAAGCAAAGCCATGCGTTCACTTTAGGATATAACATTTATTATTTTTCAACATTGAATATTAATATATACTATATACATTATTTTTAACGGTTAAAAATATCAACCTCGGAGCCCATGGTTGATATCAAAATTTTAAATCTTTTAATTTAATCGAGCTTTCGACAGTAAACATCTGTCTTCCTCAGGAGATCGCAATACACATATTTTTAACATTGCATTATAATATATATTATACACATATTTTTTAACATTGAATATTAATATATACCATACACATGTTTTTTAACATAGAATAATAATATATACCATTTAGATATATTTCCGCGTTCAACCATCCAAAAATTGTATTTATATACATTTCTATGTTAAAAAATAAAACAATGCCCTCTAAATATTTTTTCGTACGTTAGACCATTAAAATCTAACCACTCATAACCTTTTATTTTGTACCATAAAAAATTCACCTTGACCTTTTTGGCGGTACAAAATATTCTTAATGGTTGTTTTAATGGGTGAAATAGGGGATAAAAAGTTTTTTCCGTGCCTAACAGTTTTCTCGATCTACCAGTTATCCTGAATAACGAACTTGTCCACAAACTTTGCCAGAAAAGGTGTGTCGTTTCAAGGGATTTTACGTAAAATCCTACAAACGTACAATTTTCTGTCTTTCACTGTCAGAGAAGTCCTCTTAACATTTAACATTAGATAGGTATTGATAAGACGCTCAAAACTCAGTGCAAGGATAAATTTCGTTAATCAGGGGGCGTTTAATCAAATGGTAAAATCAAAACAGTGAAATTACCAATAATCTATCTCTGAATCATGCGAGGCATTTAGTTTACGTCGGTTTTCTTAGTATTCACATTGCAACTCATAACATGCTACATTAATTGTTAAAAAATAACTTGGAATGACAACTAGAATGGTTCATAGGAAATTAACAAGCATCATTGCATACACCAGTTGAAATAAATGGACTGGCTTTGCTGTTTCAAGGTAAACACGTGATACATATATTTCTAAATAGTCATTGCGACGTTTATGGTAAAAAATTTGACTAGCATATTCTACGCTCACTGTTTTCTTTTTGCATTCTCTTGGATTAGGAGTGCGTACGTATTATATCAAGAAGCTGGAAATTATACATGCTTCTTGTGAATGGGCTACGCATTTGATTTCCTGCAATACTAAAGGAAAAAGTATGCAAAAAATAACCACACCAAGTGTCCAAACTGTGTTGAGCAAACCAAGCATTCTTGGTTGAAACAATTTTTTTTAAATGCGTCACTTGATATTACATAGATATTATACAAAAGTGTATACCATTTAGGGAACTGGCTTTACCTCACCAAAAACAAAACCTACTGCGCTTTTCCGCTTCATTAGGTTTACTTTAATTCAAGAGTTCTAATCAGTGTTTACAAGTGGGTTATTAAAAAATAGGCTGCCTGGGTTTCACTACTGCGGTTAACGTAAACGGTTTACTTTAAACGCTTCCTTATTACAGTTGTGGAATTGGGTAAAAACAAAATATAAACACTGCGTATTAACAATTGCTTGTTATCTCTTTATATGAACAAGCACAAAATTCATTGATGTGTTTTTCTTCAGTTTATTGGTATGGCGTGCTCCCTTTGGTAAACCAATGCCTATTAAACCACTTTGAAATCCTTCTTCTTAATACAAAAAATTACAACCGACCTTTGTTTAATTTTAATTAAAAAATGTTGTATTCAACTGTTTATGTCTAGTATTGTCTCCAGAAAAGCAAAAACTATTTATTTAATGATGTGTTTTTCTTCAGTTTATTGGTATGGCGTGCTCCCTTTGGTAAACCAATGCCTATTAAACCACTTTGAAATCCTTAAATCTCATACCTAGTTGGCCAACTAACCCATGGGGTAGCAACAACACTGTGCGTTGTGACTGCGACTGTAGTCGTGTAAAATTTCGTCACCACTTTTCCCGGATGCATACTTTATATTTTTCATAGCAAAACAAGAACTAATGGAAATTGCATTTCCGTTCAAATCATATGTAGATCTCTTCATTTGTATTAAAATAGTCAAGGAGCACCGTGAAGCAAAACTACATGAATGTTTCTTCATCTCATGTCAAAAAGCTTCCGGTAAAGTTTAAATAAATAGTTTTTGCTTTTCTGGAGACAATACTAGACATAAACAGTTGAATACAACATTTTTTAATTAAAATTAAACAAAGGTCGGTTGTAATTTTTTGTATTAAGAAGAAGGATTTAAGTGAATATTTACAAAAATCTTAATAAATGTTAAATAAAAATTTAGAAGTAGTAAAATGTCCCAATCGTTTTATGGAGCGTGAATATTATTCTTGTTAAGTGATGTAAGAAAAGTAAGAAGTTGATTACAGTGGATCAACATATTGACGTCCATACAATACACCCAGCTCATCAAACTAAAAACCATCAATTTAAAGTTTTTAATCGTTAGGGACTTATCCAAGACTAACCATTCCTATTTAATACACCCAAACAATACAAATTCCCAGTACAAAAAGAATGGCGAATACAGGGTGCTCCAGCGTTGTTTTTAAAATAATGTTCATTATGTTAATTTTCCATTCGTGTCAAACTACTCAAAACTCAACCAAACAGGATGAGCATCAATATCTGCTGGAAGTACGAAAAATATGGTTCAAGGAGGCACCAAAATGTTGCAGTCCAGACCAACAACTTTACCAAAACCGTACCACTAAAATCTTCGACTGTCGTTTAATAAGCGAAATCTCATCAGTGAACTTTATTGGCAATTTCCCAACAAATGAATCTTCATCTAAACTACCGGTACTACAAAATAAATGCGAAGAACCCTTACATATATTAAAAAGACAAGCATCTCAAAACATGGGTAACTTTACGTGAGTAATTGATTTTTAAAATATTTAAGCTTGTTGTTTTTATTAATGAAATGTGGTAGGAAAAACTTTTTTATTGCGAATATTTTGCAGGGATATACTGGTTGATGGTTACGAAATAGTACTTAAACTAAAATACGAACCAGAAGTTTTGAAATATGAGCTTGGTAGTAATTGCGACAAGGATACAGAAAGCGGGGTGGTATATTGCTATATTGGTATTTCAAAAGAAAATTACTGCATTGATACTTCTTGTAACAAAATTAATAATACCGATGTTATTACTACTGCAATGATATGCCTAACTAAACATGGGTGGCGTGAGAAAACTGTGGATACTATTGCAGCCATTTTAATTCGTTGGCATTTGATTAACAAGTCGCTGGTTTGGTTCCTGCTAATTTTCATTCCTGTCACAGCGGCGAGCTCGTGGGCGACACAAAATATCCTTGGACGGTTTTATGCCGCAATGTGCTTTTGGAGATTACTGACTTATTATGAAGACATTTTAGACATTTTATATCCTCCTATTTCGCTCAAATTAAAATTAGATTTCTTTTATTGTTCGTTAAGAGGTAAGATGTTAGGCTAACACATAAAATGTATTCACAAAGTAAGTAAGGAAAACAATCAAAAAACTTTATTTCGTACACAGTCTTCTCTTTGATGTACACTACTTGTGGTAAATTTACTTGGCTGCTTGTCATCAATTTTTACTTCTGGAAAATATTTTGGTTGGTGTTTAATTATTTGTTTAAGCATCAATTATTTCATGTAATTTTAGGTAGCAATATTAACATAGATACTGGGTTTTTAGGTCGGGAACTCCAAGAAACAACAACCAAAGCGTTGCATCTAAAACGTTTTGGCGATATGCTGGGTTTGCATTACTATTTCCGATTCTTCTAACAGTTCTGTTTTACATGTCTTTACAGATATATTCGATGTTTAGTGGAGAGAGGTACTGAAATGATTAGCGTTACGTGTGTTTATTTAAGATGTGTTTGTCACAAATAAGTATTTCCGAGGGTTGATCATTTACTTTTTATGCAACTTTGATTGGGTCCTGTTGCTAGGGGTTTAGCCAAATAACGTTTTACTTCCATACATGCTATACCCTAAGCCTTAAAATTATAATTCAGCAACGATCCTCTGCATCAATGGCTTTTGTGACGAATGCTAAAGTCTTAAAAAAATTCCATTCCAAATTCCATAATTTTCACCACAATTTGATTAAAGATATATTTTAGGCCAAATTTGCCGAAAAGGTAAATGATCAGCCTACGTTTGTTATAAAAACAGATACCTGTATCGACTTCTCGATGCAAATGGGACCGGACAGTGTGTATCTTTTAGATTTGTGATCTTAGTTGTTACTCCGGTGGCCGGTCTGATATCCTTTGTTACTCTGGCGTTTTCAATTTTGACAATGATATCCATACGAATACAACGGCAACAAGCCAAGTATATTGGTTCAGATTCTATCCATTGCTCCAATGCTAGTAATCGATCAAGGTTAAAAGAAAACATAGTGTTGTATAAAAAATCTATTGTTATATAGATGTAAATTTACTCATTGCTCGTTTTTTCAAGTACATGTGATTGTTTCGCAGTTTCAAGATATTCGTAAGGTTAGCAATACTGATGGGGTTTGGATGGACTCTCTCATTAGTGAACATTTGGTTTGAATCGGCTAAAACGTATTTTTTTGAAGACTTTGATCCAACTGAGAGGTACAAAAGTCTCCCGGTAGAAGCCGCAGAGATTTTTTCTATTATTTTACTTGTTGCTATGCTTCCCGAATTTTTTTCTACTCTTTCACATTTACTATTTTTGTTTTACGTGATGAAAAAATACATTTGCAACAAATCTATGCGAGGAGAGTGGCGTTGTTGGAAAGCAGTTTCGATTTGCTGGAACAGAGTTTTTAAAATTGTAAAAGAAGAAAACACAGGTATTGAAGGATCGTCTACACGTGGTTCTCCAAATTTAGAAGAATCCAAGCTCTAAAATGGTTTTGGTTGCAGTTGGGCTGAAATCAGTGAAACTTTGCTGATTAAAAGCTAAAAATATAATAATGGGTATCGTTATTTTAAAAAAAACCTAGTTTTGATTTCAGTAAATTAAAAAATACAATTAAGGACGAATCGTGTTACGCAACAAACATAAAATATTCTTAGCTTTAAAACAGATATGGTTGTAGTGAAACTGAAATCCAGCGAAACATTTCCTTGTGAATGTTTATCGAAAATATATATGTTTAATAAAATATGCTGTACTTGTAAATGAGACTAATCTTTCGTTGTATTTTCGCATAATATTGGTTCTTATATTTAAAAATATAAACATGCAATTTTTGTAAAAAATTAGAATTAATTTTTACTTTGACTTGTTTCCTTCCTTCTTAAAAAGTTTTGTCCTAAATTGTTAAAGTTATTATCTTGATAATCAATTCTGAAAGTCATTGAAGGTATACATAATGCAGGAGTAGTTGTGAGCCAAACATCATGGATTTTGGTTTAGTTTGTTACAATAAAGCCTCCCGTTTTAAAATAAACAATTAAAATGCTGGTTAAAATTATTAATCACGGAGCCCATGGTTAAAAATGCTATAACTGTCTAATAGGATTACATAATGATGCATTACCGCTATGCTTATTCTGACCGCCATGGTAAAAATTTAATACAAATTTATTTTTCCGTTATCAATTAAGTTTTTGCATAAATTTAATTATCTTATTTGCGCGAGACACACTTTGTGTATTATAACATCAAACATAGTGTTTCTAATTGCAACCGGTTAATATTTTTCTGTCATAAGACATTTTCTAGCCTACGTTTGGGTAGGTTTTAAATACAGGTTTCTAGTTGCTTTCAAAGTTGTATGTTCAAGATGCGATAAAAATATTTAAATTTAGCTTTTGCCTTGTTGCTTTAGTCAACATCATCTATGAAGAAGAAATTACAACCAGGTCTTGTATGCCTACAATAAATTTCAAATCTTTGAGGGATTACGCCTGTGTTCTTCATTCACTTTTAAAAGCCATTGGATTAGCTCCTACTGTCGTGGTTTTACAATTTAGGCCTGCCATAATATTACGCGAGGTACCTGGCTGCGCTATAAATGATCTAAATGTCATAAGCATATGCCGGAACGGTATTTTTAAGTTATTTGTTTTTTCCATGCTGCAGAAAAGTTTCAAATATTTAAATTTTGGAACTCAATGTAAATGTAAATGTACAATGTAAATTTAATAATTAAAAATGGCAAAGATATTTGTGCCATTACTTCCATAACGAAGTTTTATAAGGCATAAATACCTCGATAATTTTCAGCCATATTTATTATTTACTGGCAGACTAAAAATTCAAATTTTAGTAATCGCAATCCTTTTTGTCTCATGACATGTTTTCTTCTGGAATAACAAGAAGCTTTTGTATCGCAAATCCCCTAAACCAAAGTTTACCTGTTATACTACAGATTCGAATGGTGCAAAATCCATTGAGATAAAAATTTCCTAATCACGTGCTTCAGATTCAATCGTTTCCCTATCTCTAATAGTTTATCGTATTGGGAGATTGGTAACGCAAGATTAAAGCCTTTGAATCCTGGATAGCAAGGGAGAATATAGTACAATCTCATGAACTTTGTTAAAATATCATAAAAATACAAAAACTTATTTTCCTTTCCTACATTTTTCATATTATTTCACATATTCAAAAACATGAAATTTCCACATCCGAAATCTCAAAACAGCTTAACAAGTATAGATAGGGAATTTACCTTATTGTTATATTGAAATTGTATTACCCGTTTTGGGATAGTAATGTTTTGGAAACGAATCTCTTTACATTACCAGGATAAGGCTTTGTTTACTTCCAGAATAAAATATTAGCTGCACTACTTAACTATTGATGTTTCCGTATTATAATCTTTATTCAATGGTTTTTATTAGTAATAAACACTGTCCCACGTGCACTTACAAGTTTTTTGTTTTTGCGGTAAAGTTTAACGTCAGAACAAAGTTTCCAGGCCGCTTCCACATAAAATGACCCACAGGATACAACGATTCTGATGAGAAATATGTAAAATACCGTTTGAACATTAGACCGCAAATCCAGTTTTTTCACCCGTTCATGTTTCCTCATTGCTGCAACTTCTCTTGTATATTCCAACCTTATTTCAGACTGGTACTTATCCCTTTTGTAAAATAACTCGATCTCTTTATAAATACCATTTTCTTGCAAACTCCAAAAAATCCGTGGAACTCGGGATCCCCT
>JAHZNG010000646.1:0-52907 GCA_027744375.1 Orchesellides sinensis
CGATGAATTATGTTCAAAATTAAAGCAAAAAATGCAATCAATCAACAACACCTGTAGCTAACAATGAGTGAGACGAGATAAAGCAGAAGAATGAACTAGTCGAGCCGCATAAATTACTGTATCCTTTTTCCTCCGCATTGTCATAGGCATTCGCGTATATTACAAAGTATATCTGCCTCCTAACTATTTCGTATGTATGAACAGTACATACTTTACAATAGGTTCAACATTTCATAAAAGAACATCCGTTTTTCATTACTTATACCCTCAAAAGATTTGACAACTATCCTCTCTGCCTGTTCCCGTGCTATACCTAAAAAGTTTGCAATTTACTTCTGATGAGGAGGACATACCTATTCTAGTAGGTATGGCGCTGTGGTGGTAGAGAGGCAAATGGAATAAGGTAGGAAAGAAGGGGGCATTAAAATGTCAAGTAAATTTGTATAATGCGTAATAAGTGCCTACTTATTTCGATGCAAGATTATTGTCAACAAAGGCTGTTTTGCTACTTAAGCCACATGTAATGAATATGCACGATTGTGTCTTCAGAGAGTCTAGACTCGTATATCATTTTGATTGGGCACACTACACACATTTTTTTTATATTTTGCATGCACACTTGTAACATGCTTATAAGCTGCTAGCCAAGACAGCTTTTTCTACAGAGATAATCTGATACAATGGCTGACACCACCATCATGAGCACAGTGATGGCACCCACCTTTTAAGTAATTTTACTAGTAAAGTTGGATTTACCGATGTCTTTACTTTTTTAAACCAGAAAAATCTTTTCCATTCATTATTTACCCTTTTTCTTGAAACTCGAAAAAGAGTCCAGTGTCGTCGGTCGCGGTGCTTCTATTTTCCCGTAAATATATGGTGGGCATATAATGCATCAAGTTTTTTTATTTGCTCTTTGTCATAAACATCCACAATCACTTAATCTACCACGCTATTACGGCACATATACGAGTATTGCATTATTTTTTTTTCTTAGCCATGACGGATCCACTCTTTAAAGATTTTTTTTTCTACAGAAGCCACAAAAACATGACTGTAAAGATTATGTACGTATATATGTGGTTGTTGCATGCAAAGGAAAAAGGAAGTATGGTTTATAGTATAAAACTCTCCCAAAAAACCTAAAATGTGTTTGAGCATCTGATATCTGATGAAATAAAAGGTTTGTAACAACTATCTTCTTTAGTAGCGTCTTTAGTTTATGGGTGCGTCATGTACGTGTTTAATGTAGCTTCCATATTCCACACCAAACTTTTTCCTACGATTCACCACATTCTTAGTAAACAACTATTAAATATTAAAATAGCCCTGGTAGTAAACCAGCTAGAAAGAGCATGAAATTGGAAACGATAATGTGGAATGCAAGAGCGAAGAGCATGAATGTTATATATGGTATTAGTGGTAGTGATACATACATAAAACAAGCATCCATTTACTTTACTCTGACTGGAATACACAATGAGGTGTTGTGTTCTAGAGTAGGCATACCGAAATGTTATTTTACCACTGAAAATGTCCAAAAATGAGAAAATCTTCGTCATTCAGCAACATCTATATAAACTCTAATGCACAAGGCATACATTGAAACGACAGTTAGCACTTGCCATTTAATAAGTACGTAATAAAATTTTCAAAACGGACTGTTGCTATTTGGCAGTCATTCCTTTTCCCTTGTAGTTCACCTTTTTCTCTTATATTCTCTGTTGTTCTCTAAGGATGACTGTATTTTAAAAGTTTTAAGTTGTTTCTTGCATATTATTGCAGTCACATAACATGCAGACGTAAAAGTGTGAGAAATCTTTATCATCCCCTTTCTTAAACAATCCGATACAACAGCACTTTTTAGAGTTGGTGAAGCGTGTGAGAAGAGTTAAGTATAATTCAAAATTTCGATTGCCATCTGGAACTATACACTATATACATGCTTTATTAGATGACACACGATTTACTAACAGAATAACATAATCCTTATAATCATGTCAAGATGTCTGGTTTCTTGAATATGCACGTACCTGATTTCAAGATCTGGAAAACAGTACTTGGTACAATGTACTATGAAAGCATACGTATAAACGAAATCCGTTCATAAAATTTTATTGAAGTATTCATGCCACGTCTCGCAAAACTTAAGCATAGCCTAGCATGACATGAGAAGAGACATTGCAACTGGTGAAGTTATCTCACTCTCTCACTTGGTGGTTTTGTTTTAATAATTTGTTGACATGATGGGATGACAAGATGCTGCTGCGGCTACTGTTATCGTACACTTCGTGAAACGTTGATGAAGATGACAATCACAATCAGGCGCATCACCAAGAATACAAATCAAGCAGATAAACTACGTACAGTTCACATGGAGGAGCATCACGGTGTAAAATTACTAAACTACTACTATGCAACACTGTAGAAACAGAATTTCCCAACAGGGTCTCAAACCTTTAAAAAAAAGTAGTTGTCACAGATTTTCAAATTTCCATGCAGATATTTAGCACGGAAGACATTTTCCCTGGAAAGCTTATATTGGGATTACACAAGCTGCGGCATAAAACGTCATGTGTATTACCATGATGAAATTTTCAATATTGATGCATTTCCGTCTGCTTTACCCATCAAAGATGATACCCAAACGAATATAATTTTACATGCTTCCTCTGAGAACAAGGACGATTTGAAAAAATAAGTCAGATGTGACAAAATTCAACGTGATTTTCTATGCATACACACACATATATATAGTAGGGTGCGATCAAATTTTCACAAAATCTACATAAAATAAATCGTTTTTTTTCTTCTTCTTTTTGTAACACACCACCGCATGATCATGATGATACGTATATGTGACGCGGTTACTTTGCATTTTATGATGTTACGCTTACTTAACACGTATGAAAACCTTAGAGCTCATTTTCTCCCTCTCTTGAGGAATTTTTTTTTATCCTGTTTGAATGTTGTCAATGTAATGAGATACAATGTCTTCGCGATGTGATTCTTTTCTCTTTTTTTCAGCCAGTCAGCCTTTTCCATCATCAATTCCTTCCAAATCATCAGTCACATCCATCTCAAACAAATGGAAACGACGGTAAAGGCAATGTATGTTTTTCATCACGCAGCAATCTAAAGTATGGCAGTAGTGAGTTAGCTGTTTTCGTATAATATGTATATTATTATGCTTTCTAGGTTTTTGAACTAATGTGTATGCGAGCTTTACATCATAGAAGAGCTGATAGCTTAGGCACAACGAAAAATTTCATCATCAACCTCGTTTGAGCAATTTCCTTTCAGATTTTTATAGGAATGTGTCTAGCATTGTGTCTTACAAAATAGATGAGTACGCTGATGATGATAGATACATAGATAGGAGGGTACCTTGTTGGGTGTAAGGTTTTTTAGACAGGCCAGGCCGCTCTGCGGTGGAAATAAATATGGGAGCATGTTTCAGAGTATCTACTATCCATAATGGTGAAGAAAAGTTGTGACCGAAAATCTTTTATGAATTGGAGCATTGTGAAATGATTTGAAAACGACAAGCGTTGAGGCAGAAGGAAACCAATATTTCTTAGGCCTATCAGTGGGAAGATACGACAGGGCAAAATCATGAGTAAGCATAAGTTTGTAATAAAATTATCTGCTTCCATTCTCAGCCTCCCACTAATACCTACTTTCCTGTGTACATGTATTACTATGCCGCTCTCCTTTCACTTCGCTCTCTGGAACGACAATGGCTTGGGAAAATGAAGTAAAATGAGATGCAGAAAAAATGGGTATATGTATAAAAAACCCGAAAGAGTTTTAGGATGTAACGATTACTTTTTTACAAAAAATCCTTTGATGTACAAGCTATCCTTTTTTACACCTTTTTGTTTTTGATAAGAAATTGCGGTCTGTGCATTTTTTGAGGATTTAGTTATCAGTTTTGTCAGTTCGATGCTCATTAACAAGTTGATAGCTCAGGAGCTAAAATTGTTTCGCAGATGTTTTACCACCGAGCATATAAAAAGCACACTGTGACTCCTCTGCAACCCTAAGCACCTAGAAAACAGGCTTAACATTGTTATTTATATTGTATCTAGAATGTAACATGCACGATGAAAAGATTTTTCTTGCTATGTTTAGTATTTTTTGTAGATTTTGTGCAGCTGTACTCATGTCACTGTCTCATCAAGTCATTACTTTTACCATACGCCGACAAAATAGTTGTATTAGTTGTAAAATATTTCTCATCGGCACCCTGTAATTAGTGATATACACAATGCATTCCACCAAAACAGGTATGTATGAACACACCACAGCGGATGCTTTTAGAAGGAAGATATTCATCAGAAGAATATTATGTCATGCATTCAAAAATTCCAATTTAGCCCATGCTTATTCCCATGCACGAACCTTTCTGTGGTGACTTGATTTTCTAAAGACAGAAATTCCCTGAAATATCTAAAAATTCTCGGAAGCATTTTTACCCAACAAGATCCTTAAAAAAGGTAGAAAATACATGGAAAATATCTTTCATATTTGGAAACAAGATTTTTAATGAAATTCACAGCATACATAAGTGCACACGCACGTATTTTTTAAAATGTCTATATTTCCTTTCTTAACTTTTGGCTATAAACATGTCGTCGTCTCTGCCACTCGTCTGCTCATCCGGATGATTTAATTACTGCATGCTTTTACGAACTTCTTTTATTTTCCTTTTTTGCATGAACAGTTGAGCCAATTTGAATTCAAAGTGGAGCACATTTTACACCAATGAATTAACAGAATACTTTTATTGGTTAAAGTACATGCTACATTTATTATGTGAATTTATGCCAAAAAAGTTGTAAACAAGTTTAAGTCTTGTAGGTGTGTCGTGTTTTACGTTTTCGGTGCTTAATAGTTTCATTGAAAACATCCTGCTTGTTGAATGGCTAACCTTCACCACAGGTACATTTATAAGGATAATGCAAATGACGTAGTTGTAGCAAGAGTAGTGAGAGACGTATGCATGTGTAAAATAAGAAATGTTAATAAGAATCACAATTTTCCTGCTATACTTTTTATATTATTAGCACCAGTAAAGTAATAATAATAGGTGTAATAAGGTATTTCCTTTTAGAAAAAAATTACGGTGTATCTTTCCCCTCTCCTACAAGTATGGGCTATTAATCCAGTATAATACCAATAATAAAGAGTTAAATACATGTGTATTACCATATCATTTTGGAGAAAAATACTCGCCATACGAGAGAGAGGAAGGGATGTAAACCAAAAGAGTAAAAATGGTATTTATGGCCATGATTTCATAACATTATGCTTGATGCATCATAGACATTATAATAAACATTACTGCAAGGCAGGTACGACTAACGTTGAATAAGACCCTGTTTCACAACGACGTTAATCCATGAGTCTTCTCCCTAATATTAATGATATTACCATCCAGATCACGTGTGCAAAAGGAAGTTACATTTTTCAATTTTCATTTGGATATTACAAAGTTGGCAGGTGGAAAACTGAATATTTAATTACATATACTCCCTTTTTATTTATGTATTCTTCTAAAAGAGTACAATTTGTATTTTTATCCAACAATGAATCTACTGTGTAGTTCAGTTTTGCTGTTGTCTTCAATATAAAACAGCTATATGCATGGTATTTACAACAGTAATAATTGTGAGAAGTACTTTTACATAACATTACCGGTGGTAAGATGACATTTTATTATGGACTGTGTATGAATGTTAAATGAAGGTATTATTTTTACCACATGCTGTAAGATTTAAATTCAAAAAGTGTTTTCAGCAGAATAAAATCGTTTTCCTTAACAAGCTTGTTTCAACGTTCCATTCAGAGCTATATATATAACAGGGAACACACGTACCAATTTCTACAAGATGATTATCAGTTTTTCAGTAATAATTTTACACTTAATTCCTCTCATTTCTATCATTCTTACAACTCATTTAAACAAATGCGTTTTAAAGCACGTTTGAATTGATACACAAGCTAGACTTGGCAAAAAATGAAGTTAATCTGTAGCAGTAATTTTGTGGTAGACATGTAATAAAAATTTGCACATATTTTGGTCTAAGAGCCATTAAGACAGTAATAAATCTAAATTGAGGAATTAATATTTAATTCTTTTTGTTTGATGTTATCCTGTTATACAATATATGTTGAAATGTTATAGCTTGTAGGTATTAACATGAGCATTCACCTTGTTTCCTACTTATATAATCATTCTTGGGTAATATCTTACAAGGATATGTACTCCCACTAATATAATTAGTGTAAAATAAAATTACGAAACTTAAAAAAATTTACGGCAGAGACCGAGGAAGTACATCCATGGTGGTAAAGACTGAATAGATAAAAAAATGCAAAAAATCTCAAGCTTTTACACAGGTAAAAGTATTAAAACGTAGTTAAATTACTGTAGAGACTGTCAGAGTAATTTCAATGTGAGAAGGAGAGTGAACGCACATTAAGGCCCCATTAAGATCATAAATTAAGATATCATTTTAATGTGAAAATGTAAATACATTTCTAACACCACTAGTTTGATGGGTATGTGGATTAGAGTGAGTGTTATAAGAATAAGATAAATACGAAACATCCTTAAAATATATTTTAAAACGAATGCTATTATACTCACAGACCAGCAGCGTAAGTAAAAACCAGTAAAACCATAAAATGCTAATTTTGCCGTATTAAATCTGTTGTCAGAATAGAAATCAGCAGCTATAAATATTCTGCGAGTTACTTATTTCGTTTTATAAGTTTAAATGTAAAATTAACATTGTGATGAAAATAGCATACAAACCTACATGTACCTTTTAACTTGTTCTTCACCCCACACATTCTTAAACTATTTCCAATTCTACTTAAAAAGGCTACACGGTGATTGAAAAGTACCACAGAGAAAGTAATTCAGAAAAATGCCCTTTAAAAATTGCCAGCCAACATAACCTAATCCTATGTAAGCAAGTAAAATGAAACAGAAGTCGGATTTCGATGAAATGAATCAGGCATGTTACCATTAAGTTATAATATTTTAGGAAGGAAGGAGGAGAGATGTGTGATCTGATTAGGCTTCTGATTAACTGTCCCTCTTTATTCATTCGTCTCATCATATAAATAGTATATTGTANACTTTATGTATGCAGGAATGTACTACAGTAGTGTCAAGAGAGAAAACAAGTAATGCATGGTTAGCTCTGCCTCTATCCAACTAATTCAGCTCCCATTTTTCACTTAACTTTCACGTTCTACTAAGTACATGCTACATACATTTGTATTCTTATAAAGGTTTCACGTTAGAAAATTATACAGATTTTTGTTAGCCTTCAGAATTATATTATTTCAGTTATGAATTTGAATCTGAAGCTAGATTGTTTCTTATTTTAGAAAACGGATATTTATTACACGGTACACAGACATATG
Organism: Orchesellides sinensis; assembly: GCA_027744375.1. Lineage (NCBI taxonomy): Eukaryota > Metazoa > Arthropoda > Collembola > Entomobryomorpha > Orchesellidae > Orchesellides > Orchesellides sinensis. The sequence goes on from JAHZNG010000646.1 coordinate 7,444, forward strand.
TTAAGTCCTTTAGTATATTACATACTATATACCACCGTGACTCCACACTTTTCTGTTTGCTCAGTGCCTGAGATAGAGTGTGTCTAACACAAGATGCTTGAGAACCGACCTAGCTGGATGGCGAACAATAAAATCGAAATCAACCAAGCTTCACAATCCAGTTAAGTAAATCTAATAAACACATCCAATTTATATATGTGTATATAAATACAGAGTAAAAGCAAATAACGAGAGTCTATAATATAAAAGGCAAGCCAAATCGAGGAGCCGAATCAACCAGGCAAGCAGTCATTCACCAAATTCATTTTTGCTAGCCTGATGATTCCTATATGAAGTGAATATACTACTAAGGTTCCTTATTCCATCATATTGCTACCATATTATTACAACGAAGCAAGAACTTCTATACAACTAGAGCAGAGTAGTAACGACTGATAACGGGCTAACGCATCAACAACGAATGACGAAGCAAAGCAAAAAGACAAACTCATGGAAGGGCAGACATCAAAACCAGATATCTATCATATTATACAGTCCCTCATAGCATGTGCTTGTGTGTGCTCGTCACTTTTCCTGCCATTCACTGAATGATGATGGTAAAAAAGCTGGAAACGATGTAATGCGCCTCGAAAAATTGATACAAATATAACAATCTACAATATTCCTCTCTCTCTCTCTCTCTCTCTCTCATCTCCACCAATTCAGTGTGCCTAATGTTTCTATATGTACACACATTATAGAATCGTTTTTCATACTTTCATGATTTTCCATCTCTCTCTCTCTCTCTCTCTCGAACTCACTCTCAAACACGTATACACACATATACACACTCACATTTTCTCATCATAATTTTTTTTGAATCCAGAGACTCCTGCTACAAATTGAATTCCAATCTAATTTTCACAACATCTCATCACTCATCCCGTGCTCGTTTTTTCCTTCATTCGCTCGTGTGAGCGACTTTCCACATTACCACGACTGAGTAAGTGAAAAGGCAAAAGCTATATTGGGGAGTAGACAACTTGTGAAAAGCTTTACAATTTTCAAAATTTGATAGAGATAAACATACATACATCAATAACTACTAATACATAAATTGAAACAAAAAAGCATTCTACCATATAGCATCCTCGAGTGTATCTGGTTTTATAAGGTTGGTAGTAGAAACCCTTGTCTATATTTTTATAAGTATCAGGCTTGATGGGAATCACTTATATATCAACTCATGTACGCTTCTTCCCAATAATCATAAGCATTTTCAAGAGGTAAATCAGAATTTTAGCGAATACACATTTTGTTTCGTTTTTCGACGATATAGAAAATCGTTACGGTGGAAGAAATGAGTTGAAAGAAGATGAAAATGAAAATCGATTGCAATCAGATCTCTACTCTAACAAATTTCGCGTTTTTATCGCTGTGATTTCCTATTTTTCTCCTCTTTACATCCAGCGATGTGTAAAAGCGGAAAAATTTCTTTGATTTAAAAAATTGTAATTCGTATTCGAAAAACGATAGAGGGAGAATTTTGATTTTATGACTAGTTACGTATATTATGAAAATGTCATCTTAGTGTAGTGCTTAGTTTTATGATTAGATTGGAACTACATGTACATCCCACGATGATTAAAAAATTCAAATGAAGCATTATTGGAAATAGCTTAAAATAAGACTCTTAGCTTGGAAGTATCGCTGATTGCTTATAATGAAAGGAAGAAATAATGAAATAAAAACGAATGCTATATGACTATCCTGTCAATTTAAATTCCAAATTTATACTTATTTTATCATTTTTCTGTTAACTACATTCCTTCTGTTATTGTGTATTAAAAATGCCTGCAAGTCAAATGTAATTTTTACGTATGTACATGTATCAACAATAAAAGCCCGCTTCAGAAGCATTCATTATTTTTACCCGTTACAAGCGCTACGTTATCCTTTCTTTCATTTCACTTTCCCAGAAGTCATTTACTACGTTACTACTGGACTGGACTTATAATTGAAAGTTACAATACGGCTGAGCAGCTAAACTAAGTATAAAAAATAGAAGTAGCTATTTGCAAGCCAGAACAGCATCGTATACAATTACTTCTGAGTACATCGACACCAAAAATAATGGAGCCAACTGTTACGTTAATCTGATTTACCCCCAACATAATTTTCATGACTGCAGCCATAAGCTTCTTCAAGGTTTTAAACCCTTGTCAATATTTCACCAAATTGGCTGTATAAAACAGGTTAGAAAGTTATTATATGCATACATGACATACATAATCTTTGTATCTTGAGTCTATTTAACTTTGGCATTAAATGAATACCTCCACGTTTTCCCTCGTATCGATTTCTACTTATATAACCATAAACGCAAGCCACCATGTTATACTTTACTCGTTTTCTCTGGCCAGAGGGGATGCATGATGATGATAAAGAACTACACACTGCTACTCTTCCTTCTCTATTTTGCAATATTGTTTGAAAATATAATTTCATAAAAGCAAACTTCGTTACAACATAGCCATTAGAGCCACTGGGTGACCAAATAGTCCATTTTATAGACATGGCTTAAATATCACGTCGTCCTAAGTGTGTATATAATATAACAGGGAATGTTTCATAAAGCACATTATCCGTATCTGTTGTCGCCATAATGTAGAAAATCATGACGTCTATCACTTCACGCAAATGTACTACATTATATACCTAATTGAAGCTTCTATGATGACTACTGTATTCAATTCTGTGTTTTTATACGTATCATCCTATAAACAACTACTGAGCCAATGCTGTTTCGCTTTAGGCAATCAACATCAAAGCCATAAAATAAACATCATGATCCCATATTGAAAAGTTGGTGGAAGTGGTCACAGCGGGTGGAACGTCAAGTAATGTCCATCCAGACTGAAATACGACTCTTCGTAATTCATTTCAACGCGTACGTTTCATATCTCTACGGTCAAGAACACAATGCAATCATAATATGTGAATACCATATTATATGCCTTAAGGAGGTTTGCAATCTACCTCTTTGTTTTTTATTCTGCAAAAATTATGAGATGATGCAAACTCATACCTATTAGCAATAAATTCACATACATATACCAAATATGTACATATCCATGATACGCTTACACACGTGTCAATGTGCAAGTTTTATGATTTCTAAAATGATCTTTGTACATGTCTCACTGGAAATCGGAAGTCAAAATAGGCTAGGCGTCCCTCTTCTTGAAATAATTCATTTCCTCACACAGAGTTCGTTACATGGAAGACGAACCCCCATAATATGCACAACTTTACGCTGAGATTTATGAGCTCTTGTTTTTCACTATATTGAAAAGCGTGAAGAGGGTATTCGGAAATAAAAAATTATCTTGACGGAACCACTCTTCATCGGGTCAAGAGGACCATGAAATCTACTAGATGCTATGGTTTGTAGTTTTCTAGTAAGTCAATTCATTTCTTTACGATTTGACGTAGTACTTTAATATAAACATATGTAACGACGATTCTGGGTAATCTACCTTGAAAATGTACACAAAGACGATGCACACATCTGCAAAGAATACGGTACGGTTCATCTATATGGAATTATATCTAACTCGTATCTCGCTATTCACTTTTTGTGTGTGCAATGCAATTCAAAGACATCTCTTACAACTTCCCAGTTATTATTACGATTCCAGGCACGTTCGAATTCCCCATACCACAAAAGAGTTGAGGCGAGATCAAGAATCAAGAAGTTTTGTGGCCCCACGCACGCATTCCCTATATTTCTTTCACAAAAAGAATTCTTCTCGTATTGTCTAAGGTGTTTATGTATAACGCATGTTATATGTACCTATACATCGTAACATAAAACAGGAGACGTTTAGAAAATGAATCCCTTTGAATTCTTCTTTTTCTGCTTCGCTACTATCTATCAACTTTTTCTGTGTGTGTGTGCCGTAGTCGATCACATTAGAAAGATAGAAAGTCTTCACCTATCCTTTTCCTGTCAAAGAGGTTGAATCCACACTTTTAATGGAACTACTTTTACATACACGATTCCCAATAGCGACTCAATGAAAAAAACCCTGCTGTTTTAATCACGCACTCACAGTCTCCTTAACAGTCGGCCGGCATTCACTCTCTCCGCTCCTCTCCCAGAAAAAAACCACAACATAGAAGGAAACAACCGCAACAACAGCATTTAATACTTAGCTTTACTTCGTTTTGTAATTGCTTTTCTACAGTTGCTGGCGAGTAATTACAAGTACCCATAATTACTTCCCCTCCACCACCGCTACATTGCCACTATGTACAATACATACTATTTAGGATTATTTCCTCTTGCTTGACATTCTCCGTTCATATCCTCCGAAAAACACGTAGCAGCAGCTCGATACTAAAAGTTTAAAAACCACAAGAAAAAGTACGTGAAGTGGAAGAAGTGTTTCGACATGTTCATGTCCTTCTGTATATCCTTCTTCGTTTCAACTTACATACATACTTCGGGTTTTTTACGTTGTCGTCTCATGGAGTCGTAATGGTCTTGATGAAGGAAAGAACAAAAAGTGTGTAGTATTTGTTTGTACACTCTGAAACATCTCCGTCAATTTGCACCACATATATAATTATCGACATCTCCAATTTCCACTTTTCCAACGCATACATGAAAGTCAAGCATATGTTTTATTTATGATTTTTTTCTTGTGCATAAAAATATCAACCTTATCTATGGAATACGCGCCGCACAACTTAGATTACCGCAACATCCGCCAATTTAATCTTCATTAAGACCACATTGCCACAAAAAAATAGGAAGAAGAGGAGAGAGTAATGATTTTTTTAAAACTTGGTTTTACCTGAATTAGCTCTGCATACGCTTTAATGTAGTTTGTAATAATAAACATATATAAAATGTTTTACATTTGTACTTGCCTGTCTTGTGAGCATTAAGATACAAACGATTTGGTTTTACTACTGCTTTTTATATTCAAAAATGCGTTTATAGTTTCAGTGAGTAAACTGTTTACTGCATGCATACCTCTCGTAATTACGCTACAGCAATATAATGAAAATGGTATGTGTGTTTATGATGTATTCGTGTATTCGTAAGAAGAGTGCCATAAAGTTGTTTAGATATTTTTTTTTCATACAAGTTTAAATACGTTTTTCACAGCAATCATCCATCATATCCTTTTTCAGATCTAAATCAGTTCATGGTTTTTTTCTTGGAATATAAACTGGTACTTTCATATATATGAATTCCTTCATGCCTCCATCTACGCACAAAATTAAAATTTAAGACAAGTTTACTCAGGAAGTTCACGAATTTTTTACAAAACTTGTAAACTTGGTTAAATATCTTCACTAACCCCAACGGATTTATTATTCATCCTTTAGTCAAAACCCTCTAACAAAATTATAAAATTAATGCGTAAATTTTTGATAAGCCCTGCTTGATGCAATTAAACGCAATAAACAGTCCATGTAAAATTTACAACATCTTAAACTCTCCATCCGTTTCTTCTAGTTTTTGGATATATTTTGTGCAGCTTTGTAATGTATGTAAATAGCGGATTTTAGTGAAAACATAACTCATGGTTAGCCGCCGCATGGCACCTGCTCAGAATAATTAATCATGATGTAGTAAAGAAGTGTCAGGTGAAATGTGCGTTTATACATTATTCCTTCATACTTTATAATGTAATCAGCAAAATAATGGAGCGGCTAATGTTTGCATTCACCACTTCGCCAATTTTGAGTCCGATTTGACTACCGGAAAATGCTGATTTTCTCATATCTGATATTTCTGATTTCCTCTGCCATGGCTAACGATACATTTTTAAATCAAATGAGTGATTTGCCCTTGGGCGACAAATTTTCCTTGCATAATACGGTAGTGTGATTTTTGCTGTTGGAAACAACTTCCTGTAAGCTGTTACATTTGCCAATCAAATGCTTTGGAGTTCAAGGTAAGCTTTTCAAAATGGCAGCAAACAGCTATAATCTTTAACTCTTATGTCCCTCCAAGGTAAAACTTTTCAGTTCGTAAAGTACTAAATATATTGTGATCAAGATTACATAAACGAGTAGCTTGACTGTAGTAAATATTAGAGCGGCAGGGTAAATGGTTGTACAATAAATGAACACTGGATACAACAAGGATTATGAATGATGCAGCCATTACTTTCTATTGCTATCCCATTACACTCTTTCAAGACTATACAACCACTTGGCTAATTGTGCTTATCATGATTTAAAATCTAGATCTTGAGTCATTTTCTGTGCATGTTGTAAAATATAATGTAAGTACAGAAGCTTGTGTGGTGCTTCTGTCCACGAAGAAATGTGAATTTGGCTGAGACCAAGCTGTAAAACTGCCGAAACCTTCTTCGGCTCTTCATCAAACAAGGCCATTATTTATTTTGATTTTTGTGTTGCAAAAAAGAAGCACTTGTTATCATCATCCATCTATAAAAAAACCTGCAGCACCTGCTGAAGTCAGTAGCTATGTATCGGCATGCATGCAAAACATTTTGAAGGACTCCCTACTTGTCATCGTCAGTCAGTTAGCAGTNGGACTCCCTACTTGTCATCGTCAGTCAGTTAGCAGTTGTTAAAAAATGAGCAACTATTCAGTTGAACAATTTATAATTAATCAAAAAAGGAGCAAATCAGTACTCGTAATTTTTTCACAATTTTTACAAGATATAATTCCTTGTTATGCCGTATGTACTTTAATTTATACCAAAATTTTCATGTTAAATACTGAATATTAATTTTCCTTCTTTTTAACAACCCAAAAGCCGAATTTACAATCATTTATCGTTTGTGTAATGATTTCCTCATTAAACTTTTATAGTTAGCGACAACTAGCATTAAACTAATCCAGAAATCAAGATTTCTAAAACCTGTTCTACCATGACCTCTGTCAGAACTCATTTTAAAACATTTGTTCAGTATACACCGATACGACTATAACGTAATGTACATTAACCGGCAGCATATTAAAATGGACCACAGTAAAAATATCACTGTTTGGCTGGTTTTTATGCATGTAAAAATGAATGAAGCTGTCTAATCTCGCATATAACCAGTATTTTTGTGAGTTGGAAATGAAACCATAAAATTTATTTCTGTCGTGGTATTGCATATCAGCCAATGTTATACATATGTATAACCTTACTCATTAAATATTGCCGGGAAGAGTGATTTTATATGTGGGTATTACCAAAAGCTTAAGGGTTTTTAAAAAATGATACAAATTGTAAATGCTTTATCTGAACGCAGCAAAAAGAGCTTTAGACGACAATGACAAATCACCTACAAAACTCCCATAAAAATCCACTTCATTTATGGTCAGATGACATGATTGGTCCATTGCATTTGTAGTGTAATTTCTTTGCATAAAGCGAAAATGATATTGGATGGTAATCATACAACCTATATGCATGAAACTAAACCATGATATTTCATTTGCTCAGTAATGGTATGGCATGTAGAAGGTTATCTTGAAAGTTTTTTCTCTAATATAATATAATATGTCTTGGAACTGCTATATCAGTAAATAAAATACATGTATACATATGCATACACTTATGTATTCGCGCATCTAAAACATAAAACAACCAAATTTACATGCATAAAAACTACAGCTCTCTCATCTGTGCCCATGCTTCTTTTTAAATTTGCTTCCACCCACGGAACTTGAGGCTACGATGAAAAAAATCTCATTCAATTCTTTTTTCACTAACAACGAAAGCAATCCAAGTAGATATTCCTTTCAGCTTCTCATTTCGAGCTGGATGACTTATTACATGTACATGTGAACAAGTTTTTTTTTCTTTTCGTGTGAACGATAAAATGCTAAATGCAAAGTCAAAACGAAGAGAAAAAAATGGAGGATGATGGGATGATGATGATGAAAGGGACGAAATGAAGACGACAGCCAACTACTTTCTGAATATAATACCATGTCTGTCATATCATTTGCAAAAAGAAGGATGCAAACTTTTGTTTAAACAAGGAGACAGTCCCATTATGCATAAATATCCTTTGCAAAACAAAAAACCCACATGAAGTGGTGTGTTTCACTGGCACATCTTATTACTGCTAGTGAAATAAAAGGATGCGATGCTTACATAATTTTTTAAGGAGTTGTTGCGATGTAAAGGTGGAATTTAGGGTGCTTGTTGTAAATAATAATAATTACGATCGACATGAAGAAAATCCTCCCATATCTTTGCTTTATGATGCCATAATATACAATACAGGCATTACGCCATGCCATGTTATATGGTTTACTCTTGACTGGCTGTGAATTGCATTGTTGGTAAGAAGGAGAAAACACGACAAGTATGGAAGCTAAATGTATTTTATAGATTCGAGTTGAGGAACGAAGCAATAATATTAATAACAATAATAATGGTAATAAATCTCTAAAGTGCAATTTTTCGTTTCACTCCTTCGTGCTAATGGGTTCGGACCGACGTAAGAATGATCATCATCAAGAACCGTCTGCATGCATTCATATGTATTTAGAGTTATATAGTGTTTTTTCATAGTGTGCTTCCTTCTCTCTAGTTCGAATTTAGATTGGCAGTATGTATATCGGTTTGAGCACGAAAATTGCAGCCATAATAAGCTAACCTGAAAGTGATGCTAGAATTGTAGGCGAATGACTGCGAGAATGAGCTCATCATGAGAATAATATGAAAAGCGTCTGTCCCTTGAGATTTATCATGTACTCTGCTTTTTACTCCATTTATTGTTTTCCCCTAAGGACAAAAGATTTCGGAGGAGGAAATCGAATAAAAGACTTAATGTATAGAAGTTTCAGCGACTGTATTTACAAATGTTTCCAGCCAGTGCTTTTTCAAAAAGGACAATGGTGGCAGATGAATAAAAATGTAGTGTGCATACGTTATATGTCACAATAAAATATGAAACCTCAATGATCTAATCTGATCAAGGGAAACTCGAAGGGACTCAATAATAATAATAACAATATACACCTTTGTGTAACTTCGTGAATTGATGTTTTAAAGATATTGTTAAAACCGATGGACATTTGGAAGTTTTGTCATGATTTTACAAGTCGCATCTTTTACGGCATGTTTAATGACAACCTAGTTTACACACCTTGAATGTATCTAATTGCTAATACATATAATACGACCCTTCTAATTCTCAACCACCAACTGCAGATCTATTGCGTACGTATGCATTTTCAAAATTACCTTGTCAAGTCAAAAACTAATACATATCTAAAATTTATATTACTAATTCCATTGGAAATCTTGTTTATACGTATAAAATCCAAACTACTCATCTTATTCAATTAGCATTCATACAAATGATTAAGAAACGCAAATGACAGGACAGGATCTTTCGAAAAACAATAAATAGCTTTATATCCAAGTACACATACATGTTCGAATGAGCATGTCTGAGTTGAAAGCATTATTTAGATAAAACTAGAAATAAGTGCCATCAATACTTCACAAAACAAGATGGATAGCATTTCATTAGCCTACAATGCACATCCCTTTTACATCTCATTACCAATTACATCAAAGTTGTTTTATTTTTTATTATCCTTTTACAAAACCAAAACAATCATATATGAGTCTGCCAGCTTGTGTTATGTCAATATGTACGTATAACATATTACATATTACATGCATATTACACTCATTTTTTATGCTGAGAGAGAGAACACTTACAGATTACAAGTGAAGACACATTACTGTTTAGAAAATTAGCCACAGCTTCCATAATACAAAGTAATCTGCAGGAGAGAGAGAGAGGTTCAAGTGTTTTTGCAAAGTCATTTAGAAGCTTCCTGTGGTTTGTTTGCTTGTCAGTCTACCTGTGAATTTTGAATGATGTTACGTGGTATTATTATTTCCTTTTGCTAATCCTATGTTTACTTTTTATTGAAGAAAATAATAATGACAGAAAAAAATAACTGAAATGATTGCAACTTGTACATCAGGTGTACCCATAGTTTAGGCTTTATAACACACTTCATGAAAGTTTCATATTTATGATGTTCGCACAACAGCAGCGAACAACAATCAAAGCGTACAAAATAGAGTTTTATGGCATGAGAACTGCACGTTATTATATTATTATAAAGCTCGGATCTCTCATTTGCTGACTAGACTTGGTCGCATTTAAAAATGCTGTGAACACAGATTTTTTTGGGGACTGAGAAAAATTGAGTCTGCAAATCAGCTTTAAATTATACCATGGCCTGACATTTTTGTTTTTATAAACGTTTATACACGGTTCAAGAATTAGCCTGCTTCCGCCTCTCTTACAGCTCACAACTCACATGAAATGCTGTTGATGATGACGAAGTGAGGCATGAGGAGGAGGTTACACATGGAAGTTGTTTGTGTGTAAAAAATATTGTAAATGTGAATATCATAATGCATTGTTGATTGTTTGTTAAGGTTCCATTATTATCATCTGTAGCTGTTCTTGATGGCAGTGCGCTATGTTGGTTCCTTTCACCTTATCGTAAATTGTCATTTGACCGAACTGTTGTTTCTATCGAATATTATTACATCTAAAGACATAACACATAACGTACGTAAATACCAATCTCCATATCTGTCAGCTTTCTGCATATGCACTCATACACATTCAAATGGCTGCTCCAAATTGTATCGTAGATAATCACCGGACTCACGATTGTATCTTCAGGGCTTCGAAATTTTTTTGCAGATCATGCAGTAGCAATGACTTTAGTGAAGAATGCAAAATGTGACTAATATAAATTGAATGATGATGATAATGATGAGAGATTAGATCTACTTTAAAAACAGTACAGATAATATGCTACATACATACACACACTCCTACTCCCCGCTATACTATTTCAAATACATTACGCTTTAAATACAATTAGTGCATGCTTGTATGATGCTAGTTGCATGTCTCCAACTAACGAACTAGAGAACCAAAAGGAAGAGAGCACAAGAGAACAATGGAACATTGTTTCAAACTGGGCTTGTTCATTTTTCGAATATGCATAGTTGTTTCTTACTCTCACACACGGGATATGGTTGTAGGACCCTGCCCAGGAGCGCAACATAGTAAAAAGTACATACCTTTTCATAAAACTCTCATACATTTGTATATTTGTGCACCTAGACGCATATGGAATTCAAAGTTCACGATTATATAATATCGTATCATTAGATCATTAAACTGTGCATTTTACAATGTTCACATTTCATATCCTTCCCACTGACGCTTGTTTCGGAAAGACAATTTATGTGCCACTAGAAGTAGTAAAATTCTCTAATGAGAAGTGCGAGAGTGATCACATGAAGCTACGTAGATTTAATAATCGTCGTTTGTCACGAAATCAAATGAGATTCCTCAATGTGCTACTATCATTCAAACACGTTCTGGTGTAGCCTACAATTGCTCATTGTTTTTCCGTGGCTGTGAGAAAAATATGTCCATGAAATAGCGCAACTACACAATGATCTAGTGCACAATGCTACTATCATGTCATGTCATGCTATCTCAAACTCTCTTCATGCCTGTGCGCCCTATGTGCAAAGCTAAAAACGAAAGCTAACACATGTTCCAAACAAACTAGAAAATAAAATAAAACAAATAGAAAACCACGCAAACTCTCTTTTTCAGGTATATTGTGTTCAAAGCAAATATCACAAAGATAATGTAGTAAAACCACTATTTCCTTTTCTCCTTTTGAGCAAAAGAATTTTTCTGGGAAGCATACTATAATCAAGTATAGAATTAAATGTAATGCATAATCGCAACTGTGTTAATTATCTTAAGCTCGCGACTTTGTGATCCAATTAATTATTCACCTCACAGGCCATGTCACTGCTGCAGGGCCACATGAAAGATTATAGAGATGAAATAAATGCGTAGGAAGAAAGCAGTTTCTTCATGTGTGTAAGTGTTATTATTCCATTCTGAAACTAATAGAGTTACTGCTATATTGGTTCAACTGTACTTGATGCCAGCAGAACAAACTGATTCAAAAAATATAGTTACTGATTCTTATTTCCTTTTGCACCGACAGCAATCTGTGCTCGTCTTTTCAAGAATATTTATTGCCTAAACGAATGGAATGACATGTCACCTGAAGACAGATTCCTTGACTGCATACATCCTCCTTAACTATGAATAAATGAATCGTGTACGTGAGTTACACCACTACTGTACTTACTACAAAGAGACGATTTCAAGAAATAGGAGTCGTTTTCAACAAAAAAAGAAGAAACAAGACAAAGATGAAAATTGTATGTAGTAGTTTAAGTAATAAATGAAAGCATTTACCACTTCTTGTACTACTCTATCGGCACGATGAAATGAAAGGAACGACAGAAAAAAGATTTGTGAGCTGCGTACCAATGTTTCATTCCTTTTCCTTGTGTGTGTAAAAGACGATGTATAATTATATATGTATGTAGTTTAGTCGAACACGACGAAGCAGATGAAAACCAAGCAAAAAAGAGTAGTGTATCACTGTGTATGAACATGATTATAATATCATCATATACATAGTTTACTCTTTTTAGGTATTTACATTTTTAAAAGGCAGGTTCACTAGTGACTTCTTCTCTTTTTGCCATTCAAAACAATACACGTAAATCTCTCTTCAGTAAAGTAACTTGCATACCGCTTCATTTCTAACATCTTATTATTTTTACATGAGTAGTGGTGCGGTTGTAAGTTGTGCATCTGTATTTATAAGCAAAAAGACGTGTTCCGTCTGGCAAGAAGCGTGAAAAAAGGAAATGAATTCAATTCAATTTAGTCAATTTGAAAACAATCTTAAAAGGGACTCTCAAGGAGTTTTTTACATTGCAACAAGAAAGAGTTAAAGGATAAATCACAAAAGTTATAAGCCTTGATGTTTGTTAAATACAATATACTACTACTCTCCACTCTTTTACTACGATTCATTTTTTCCCTACGGTCCAACTGTCATGTGTTGCGTCGCATCAATGCATACTACTACGCGATTCTGCTTTTACTACAAGCACAATGACTCATGCCAAGAATAGGAGCCGAATCCAAGAGGCTTCTTCATTCAAAATTTTAAAATAAAAATGTCACCTCTCTCTACATCCTTCCCAATAATGCATGGTTACCTAATACCTTCATTTTACAATGTGCAGAATGAGAATGATCATATTCACATTTATTCCAATGTTTCCGGATCTAACATTGCAATAACACTTGCCTTATAATCAAATTTTTGATCTTATACATAAATTCCCCGCTTTTTATTTTTCATTTCACAACGTCTTCAGTTTTTATTCCACATGAATTTATTTAATTACATTCAGACAAGGTGGGAGGGTGTAAATGGAGGAGAAAGGCAGCGTAAAGAACACACATTTGGAGGTGAAGCATACAACTTACGGTAGTAAACATTGTGCGTGTAAGGTATTTGTGTAACAACGCAAAAAAGTTAGATTGTTTTAGATAAAATGTAAGATGCTTTGTTGTAAATGTCTACACAATACATTTCAGATCATTCAAGCAAAACAATATTCAAGGCCCACTGCGCCAGAATCAGAAAAATATTGATTACCCGAAGATCATGCGACCAATTTGAAAATTAAAACATATCTTTTTACACAGGAGAATAGTAAAATAGTAAGCAATGTACAATATAAATAGCTCTATATATAAATACTACAAAATCTTCAGTTTTATATATATTATGCTTGATTTTAATACACTGCAGAAAACAAAAAACAGTGGAGTAAAGCAGAGTTTTGGGGAGAGAGAATTGAAAGCCGTAGTATTATGAAGAGAGGAAGGTACTCCACCCTTTTCATTTAATTCCAGAATCCCTCCATGTGGATGACGCTGAATGCTGACTGTGCATCAAATTCATGTCAGTAATGAATGTCTCCCAGTAAAATACGGATACCTTCTTGTCAGAGTAACACTACTAAATCACGACTGCCGTTCGCTCGCCTTATTACGTGCTTGCATAATATGTTTCCCCTTTGTGACTCCACACACAGCAGCCTGCCTAAATGCGTGAGTCTCTGGTGAAAATATTAGGGAGAATCCAAAAATTGCTCCCATTCCAACAAAATGCCTTATTTTACATATACATACTCAACTACTTGCAGATCATGATGATATACCGTGACGATGATGATTGTGAATGGTAATAGTAGTAAAAGTGAAGTAGCAGTTGTAACGTTGGTAGTGGTGGTGGAAAGAGAGAGCAACACCTATAGAGCAAAAGAGTCAGCTGCAGTTTCATTTTGAATTTATTTTTTATCCTCCAGGAAGTCAAAAGGAAAATGCATGTTCACAGGTTCATTGCAGTCAACTTACATACATATGAAAACCTTCTTGAGTCTTTTTCTTTATAAAATGTTTTAAAAAGATGAAATGAAGAGTATGCCAGACTTCTCGTTATCAGTGTTGCATATTCCTTACAGACTGTTCGTGATACAGGAAGAAGAGTGGAAGACAATGCTGCAGATATTTTATTCTGGATATTTTTACAACAGGCTCTTTCACTCTCTTTGCATCTTCCATCTAAAAACACGATTTTACTCAGGGAATAGATAGGGTCTGGCGTATCTCTCAGACTGGTATATTGTACTAAGAAATTTTGTGCAGCTGCCTGTTCAGATGTTGCAGAAACGTGTAATAGACAAAAAGTCTAACAGACATCTCTTTTTGCAGATATGCCATCAACGTGGAGGAATATACAAGGATACATGATATCAAGCAATCTCATGATACTATGTTAATTTTTTGTCAACAATTAGTGTAATACACATTTCCATAGGCTTGGTTGTAATATCTTGTAGTTAACATATTTACCAAAGAAATTAACAACCTTCTCGGAACATAATTTGTTTTTTAACTGGATGAATGAGTCATACATCTTTTTAATAATTATGTCTTGTTTCTTATAATTTATGAGAAGGAATATTTTGTGAATTGGCGATCGGAAGACTAAGAAAAAACTTCATACACTTAAATTTTTTTGCGTTGAAAATCCATCCGTCCCATCATCATCATTTAACTTTTTTCTTACTAATGTCATCAAGATTAGCTGTGATACAAGCATTGCACATTGCGTTAACAGGCACTATATATGTTGTACTTTTTTCACTCTTTTCATGTCAAACCAACTTTCTAGTGATAAATCATTTTTTAAATAAGATGATGATGACGATGTACACCGAGTAACGTACTGTGTTTGATCTTGCAAATGTACAGTTCATCATCGGACTGATGCTGGCTTGTTCAAGCAGAAATGGATGAGAGTGCCTTATGACGATGATGCATATACAATTGTGACCAATTTTGATTTACTTGTTTGCATAGAAGAGATTTGGTTAAAGCAATCGCCAGGCATACGTGCATCTTTTTTATGTATACTTTAAGCATCTTTTCGAAACCAAAGTAGAAATGGTCATAGTATATCAGCTCAAAATACAGCTCTACCAATATGAGGAGTGTTTGTTTAAGTAATGATAAATGATTGTGCTTTTTTTCGTTCATTGGTTTGTCAGGTTGAAATAAAAAAATATTTAATTAGCATACCATAAACGAAAACTTCACGTCTCTCTCTTCCTTGATGCGTAAATTAATAATACATAATATGTGCACACATAATAAGTATAACGTATACAAAGTACATATTTCAAAAAGCTCAGTGCTACAATCAAAATCATCCATTACAGACAACAATTAAATTACTCGGCTTCACAGGTGTATGACATTTGGAGGTCGATGAAGTCATGCATGCATGATATGTACCTACCTCCCCGATGTAATGCAAATGCTTTGTATGCGTAAAGCAAGTAGGCAGTCGTGAAATATGCTGTGTGTAAACAAACCATCATTCTCTACGTTTTATTCCGTGTAAGTCTTATATACACACAGCAACTCACATATAACATTCTTCTTCAAATGTCCCCCATTCAGATTTGGTTTATTCATCCATGACAAATCAAAGGATCTTTTTCACAATCATGAAACGATCACTTGTAAAAGTAAATCTAGAGGCATGATCGCCTAGCTTCTTTACATCCATTAAAGACCACAGGACTTCAAAAATGGCCTTGTCATCTAAAATGTAGAATGATGTAGCATGACCACTGCTGCACTTGTAAAGGTATGATACAAGTGACATTTGAAAAAACTGGTCAGCATGATTAGTATCCGTTTCTCCTGGTAGTAATAAGAATTTCCCCTGCTATCCAAGTATATAATATCTTATATGCTAATGAATGTTTGTTTTATATACACTTTACTCGTTACTGTTACATTAACTTACCTACTTCAATCTGATTGTCTTCACAAGCAGACTTATATTCATGTAACCCTTCTCCTCAGCTACTATTGAATATTTAATAATATCCACCTGCCTGCACTTGAAGCACACTACAAAAAAGTTATCCATATGAGAACACCATTTTGTACATTCAGAAGAGATGGACATGACAGGTCGTCATCAAGATCGTCCTTGTATAGCCCTCCTCCTTGTGCATGGATGCATCGAAAAAGAGATGACAACGACATTAGGGGCTTGTCACTAGTGGAAGTCGTGTAGTGATATGGCTATCCCTTACTACTGTAGTCAACGAGGTGGCATCGCATCATCGAATCCGTGGTGGCGTTGTTGTTTCGTTACTTTTACTCTTTTATTCTTCATTCTTGGAAAAATTTACATAGAATCCCTGAATGTCAAGCCATGCCCATTACGACGACACCGCCAATGTCATTCATAATATATCAGCCGCTACGAGCATGAATTGGTCCATTTCACATTGTTAAGGAGGAGGTGTACACTATAATATATGTAGCCTTTCAACCGCGTTCCCGGCTCTGTATGAAGCGTTCTATATGACAAAATGACAATAGTGGTAATAGCAAGTAAGAATATGACTATCATTTCAACTTGTCTCTCTCTCTCTCCTCTCTTTCACTTTGCTTGTGTGTGCTGTTTTGTAATGTAGATTTTATATGCCATCGTTTACTATGAATCTATCTATTCTTTATCATTTAAATTCACTTGAGCAAAAAGCAAGTGGAAAAGTACATTGTAACTTTCATAGAACGATGATGATTATGTCAATGTCATTACACATGAAGAATAAAATGATGCTATATAATGTTGCAAAGGATTCATAAATTCAGACAAACACTGTGTGCATATTATATTATGCATGAACGTGTCTATAGAATAATACCATTGGGCTTCTTTTTATACCTTTCTACTTGCTGTCTGTGCTAACTAGCCTCCCGCTCTCGTATCTGAATTTGCTTTCTTTCGTGAAAAAGAAAGGGATAACTAGTCCTAATGACGTTTGCTATACAAATATATCCATGTACATATCTAGTTTCATATGTACATTCAAGTAGAGAGGTTTTTAACACGGATTTGAATAATCTTATGTGATGAATAAAAACATTTGTATAAATAATATGTGAGTACAGTAACCGACAAAAGTGATTGAAATTCGAAGATTGCCTTGTATTTTTGTTCACTTCGGAATCTTAATATTAACGCTTTAAGCAGGAACTTTGTACGTACGTATGTATTGAATGTCAGAAGGTGCTTTAATACTGCGGACATTTATATATGCTGAACAAATTATTGGTACAACTAATTTATAGTACCAATTTTCGGCATTATATAATTTGATAAGTTATCTCTTTTAAAGCTACCCACTTATACTGACATTAAGAGTTGTGAAAACAACAATTCACATTGATGAAGTATTTGGATTGAGATTTGTTCAATATATGAATTACACACCTATTTTTGAAATTTCTTGCAACATTACAACTAGCATATTACAACTTATATTAGGTATGTATGTATGTTATTTTTTTCTATAACAGGCACATAACAGTAATCGTGCTTTGAATAAGATAATAACAAAATTTTTAGTGCAAATGTGTTTATCATAAACCCAAAGACTAGGGTATTTTCAATGCAATAACGTACCTGCCCTTTAACAACACAAGAAAATAAACCCAATGCCATTTTTGTGCTCATAAACAATGCACCCGGAGTTCCGCATAATAACTAAAAAGCAGGGCTTACCGAGAGCTAACGCAGATCCTACTTTACAGTACGTCCATCATCGTAGGTTGCGTTTACAAATGAAGAGAAAAAGACACGTAGTAAAAGCATGTACATATGGAGGTAAATGTATGTAGTTGTGTGAGTCGCGAAGTACGTACACTTATCTGTTATTACGAGCGTTGTCGAAGAGTCAAGTCAAGAGATGGTTAAGATAGCATACAGCACATTTGATCGAATCGCTTGTCACTCCCTTTTACTTGTCAGTAAACCTAATTGACAGCCTTCACAGCTTTTGAAAATACTACATACGCATAATAGAGCGTAAGAAGAGAGTGAAAGAGAAAAGACAAGAGGAAAGCAAACAACTTTTTGGCGTTAGGGGTTATTACCAAGTGTACTTCTCTTTTTGCTGCTGCTTCCTCTTGTGTAGCCGAAAGTCATAGTCATGTAGTACAGAACACACGAGTCATCTCAATGTAATGTATTGGATTGAATGAAATAGCGAAATTATGTATTATTATCGGTTCATCATTTGCTTCATCATTCTAGCTTGTGTATTAATAACTGAATAATATATACATGTATTTAATAATGTTCAGAGTTTTTACTGCACAGCAAAAGTATTCTGCACATGACATTTCAAATAAACTGCAGTTTTAAAAATTATGCATGTGTGGAATGGTTAGAATATTTGCTGAGTTAAAAAAAAGTAGACGGGATACGTCTGAATTGTCAAAACACATTTATAGTAAGCAACCAGGCCTTGGCTTTTTTCAAAATTATTTCTAAGATATACCAAACCTGCCAGATTTTTATGAATACAAACAAGCTTGCCATTATAAGCAGTGCAAGGTTTTCAAATCGGGACTGATTTGTTCATTGATGACTGAAATGTCATTAAACAAAAGCAGTCAGCATAAAACCATGAACTGAGTCGGTAAATCAACATTTAGATAAGTATGTAAGCCTGTTTTATTTATTGATTAATTGTTGATGGAATGTATGGATGGGAACTGAGGCAGAGGTAAAGTATACCAAAAATAAATAAGTTGATCATGATGACCTGTATATTTGAACATTCAAATCAGTTGGCTCGCCAGTCAGTTGAACTAAAGATGAGTCTGTCATTGTCTCTAAAGGTTCTTTTGTAATTGCATGACTTGCCATATCTTTCGGAACAAGAAACAATACGAATTCGTCAACATCTGTGTACAATTACTATGTGTAGAAGGCATGTCTTGTATATTACAATGCCACACATTTAGTTGAGGCAAATAACTAAGCTTTAAATTTAAAAGTACCCAACTATCAGTTCATCATCAAATTGACCTTGGGAATATATGAATATAGCAACTTAAAAAGAGCTTTCATCAACAAAAATCCTTCCATACAATATATCATCTTATCTTATTCATCCCTCGTCGCCTTACTTTGTGTTTTCAATACAATTTTAACGAATTTGGAATGCCTACTAACTTTCAAACAATAACTCAAGAAAGTCGATCTTACACGAGAGAGAAGAAGAGGTATGAAAAGTAGAAGAAGGAAAGAAAGAACTCATTTCAAAGAGCAGACAGGTCAACTGATGAGGAATGACAAAGATGCATTACTGCATGAGATCCGTAGGAAGACGAACAAGGGAGAGAGAAAAAGGAATCCATAAAAGAGAGGAAGATGCAGAGCCGCAAAAGCAGTTTGCAGGGCGATTACGACTTGCTCTGAGCTCTATGTAAGACGCGTTTTATAAAAAGGAAGGCAAACACAAAATGTCTATCCTTAAAACTTGTGTTTCAAGAATGTGATGCGTTCGTAAGGATAGAAAGTTTTCTTGTGTGAGAGAGTAATGTACACCTTTACTACTACGCTGCTCATCTGGAGTTTATAAGATGCCATTGCGGTGCTTACGTAGACATATATTTTTTAATACCATCATACACGGTGTTGGGTTAGATTTTATACTTTTCATGATTTTAAAAGAACCAAGACAAGACCGATTGCAAAGTATACTTCATCCGCTCGCCACCTTTTTTCTAAAGATTTATACTTAAAAAAGACGATAACAATACATGGCCAACAATAAACAAGTAAAGTCAATCACATCAACTCACCACCGCTCCGCACCACCTCTCCCATTAACAAATCGTAATATTATAGCGGAAGATACCACAAGAAAAGTTCAGCGAATTAGTTGGACTTGGATATAACGAAAAGGGATGATAATTTATGATTCAAGTTCTTTACTTTGGTGCTCCTGCTTACTACTCAAAGCTTATAACTGGATAGATTTTATGGTATGTATGATACATTACTTGAATTTAGTTTTAAGGTTGAGATCCATTATGAACAATAAGCTGCGGGCTGTGGGTGAGTAGGATTAACTACCTCCGAAATCAAATTATACAAGCGTAAAAAGTCATACACAACAGCGTGAGCCTTTGCTGAAAAATATTTTTTTTCTGTCTTTTGTATCCATGCAAGGATTGACCAACATACTATATATTGTAGTTCTTGATGTAAATATAATGCCTTACTTTTGCTATATATTGAAACTTGTTAAAAACCAGATGTATAATTTCTTGCTCACTTAAAGGCTTTTCCTAGTTAGTTACGTTATAGCAGCAACTACTATTGTGGTTTTCATAATCTGCACTTTGGTATTGTACATTGGATTTAATAATCAGCTTTCTTTTCTTTTTCTTTCTGAAGGCTAAAGAGAATGAATGTATGAAATGTCTTCAACACGTAACTGCAGAAAGACGAAACCTGTTTGGTGTGTAATTGTACAACCCGCAACAAACTTTATTATATAGCAATAATCCCAATTCACCTGCTTGTGACTGCAAGTTACCTAATAAGCAAGCTTGATTGAAGGTCACTTTTTAGTGCTCAATTAAATTTATGGAAGTTCTCATCGACCTTACTGTCCTCTCAATGAGAATCAGTAGCATTGTGTTGTTGTGTCATTAGCGTAATTTTAACTTGGCATATAGTCCAAGTAACGATTATAATGGCTTAAATATACTGTGCACAGCTTCTGCTTCTTGATACATAGCTAAGAATGTCATACAAAGTCACTGTTACATAATATAGGGATAGACGAGATACTATATATGTAGGAATGCATAAAGTTCGCTTAAGATAAATACTCTGTTTACGTTTCCTGGAATAAAAAATCTGAGAATTCCTCAACCTCATTCTGTCCAAGTATTCAGACTATGTTTGTGTGATAGAATACACATTCAAGAGGCTGAAGATAATGTCCGCATTGAGCTAAAGTGTATATTGGAATCCTCCATCGACTTAGATTACCTCGAAAGTCTACATAGCAAAAAAGGCCTTATGAACTGCTACGTCGGATTCCAGAGGGTGATTATGTGAAACTTAAGACGGGGGTATGAGAAAGAATGAGAAATCGATCTTCATCTTGAACAGGAGTATTTGCTGAGACAGCATCATTTCCCATACACTAGGAAAGTCTTTATACACATGATAACATTACGGGAACGAATATATAGTGCTCCAGCTTGAAATTAAAATTAGCAGAAAAATATCAGATGCTCTATAACTTGTCCTTCTTCTTTACAATGGAGTGTCTTGTATGGATTCAAATCTCCAGAAGAAAATCATGGTGGTAAGGTAGTTTTTGTTACAACAAAATGCTGATATACAAGAGAGAAAAAAAGTTGGATTTGGGCAGAGAATTTGAGAAGACTTGAAGCAAAATGTAGAGACAAGTGTTTTCTAGAGCGACTAAATAAGCGTGCATGAGAGTACATTTTCTTGTGGTTCTTCTTCTGTTTTAGCTTCAAAACAGATAAAGCAGCACAAAATATATAGAGTACCATACATTTCTTCATATACATAGTGCACAAGAGAAAGATAGATACAGAGTTTGATAAATTATCCTCCGGTTGGCGTCACTCATTAGAAACGGATTTTGCCAAGCCAGCAACCACCACCAACCACACCACACTGATGCTTTTGCTATACGTATTCACTATGCATCCTCACAAAGAGCAACACAGCCTACACAATACTCAGCAGTGAACTCATTTTCATTTTGTCTCAAGTCAAGTTACTTACACACTACGATACGTGTCATTTGTTCATCCTCATCTACTCTCTCATTCTATGCACATCAAGTTATTTACTTAAGACATTTGTCAAAAGTTTGAAACGAATATCACATTATTATAGAAATATGTTGTTAATTTTTAAAAATATGTATTAGTGCAAAAAGACGAGTTTATTTTATGACTGTGCTACCATATATAAGCAAACATTCTCATTGAAAACATACATCTGACTGTGTGTGAGGATAACACATATTCCTATAAAGTACTTGAAACTTATGAAATCCCTCGTTTCTGCGTGGAAAGGAATGCAATGCATACTACAAAAATCATCATCCAGTTCAGTTTAAATGTGTCCTCAAAGAGAAGACCTCCTCCGATGTATTTGATTACATGTAAATACCAGCAGCCTGTCTGTCTACAGTGCGACATCGACATCCTTCAAGAAACAAACACATGATTTTTCTCACTTGTCACAGCGTATGAGCATGTTTATTCAAAAATATGAAGTCTGTTCAACTGTATCTTATTGAGAAGAAAATTCATACATCTGCCAGATATTTAGATCGTGGTATTCTTATTCCCAAAAAATATGTTTTACGATTACAAAACAGTTTGTAAGAACATGAGTGATTCACATGATATCCTATACAAGCCAAAGCCACCTGTAAAAACTTTCGTTTGAAGTTCTAATTTAAAAATCCTTTTTGTACTTTTTGAGCCTGTGTAGATGAAAGAAGTACATTCATTATTATTATGATCCACTTATGACAAAGCAAATTGTAGTTGATTACACCATATCACGCAGCAAAAAATATAGAAGAATCTGTTTTTCACACAGAGAGATGCCCGTGTATCATAAAGATAATATCAGTTCAACAATCATGCGCGGCTTGAGAACATATACATAATCTTGGCTGATATTAGGACTGCTTTATCATATCACTGTCATAAAATAACATACACTCAAGTAATTTTGATCCTCATGGTATAATATTTGTTAATATCGCGTACATATGTAATACACAGTTCATGTCGTACATAAAACTCCACAAAAAATTGAGTGAAGAGACAAGAGATGCATACGGTTATTTGATGGTGAAAAAATTCTACTTAATGATTACCACACGTATACATTTGTAATTTAATGGGCTCTAGAATAGCTCATTTCACAAAAAAATTGGTTGATTGATGTATCAAAAAGAAATCATAAAAATGTATGCCTTTACCATCCTCAACCCAAATTATGTTAAGAACAGGGCAGTAGAGTCGGTACCCCTGCTCACTTGCTTGTCACAAGTAACAATAACTTTTTCTTTTTAAAATAACTCGTCCCCTCTCTGTGAACTCGATGTTGTTACTCTAGTCTGTTTTTCTAAAAATAAAGACGAGATACAAATACAACATCCAGAAAAACAAGGCCTTAAGAAAGAGCAAGATAAAAAATTCGATAAACCGTAGTTTCTGTTATCTTCACTTTCAGTTGATCTCAGCTCTTTTACCGTGTACTATCAAACTTCAGTAACTTCACACTGTGTTCATGGTTCTACCCAATATGTATAATATTAAGTTTTTGCTGTTCAGGTTTTGTACATCCTAAGTAACATTTTATCCTATTTTTATCGTCGCCAATTACGCATCAATACCCCGTTTCCTCCAGTTAGGCAGTTAACAAAAATAGATGAAGCCTCTTCTGAATTGTTTAAAAAATCGATCCCTATTTTGTGTCATATACGTAATACTGTTAAAATGCTTACTAGCCCCTACCTACCTGAAATTTGAAATTTTTAAACCTAGAAAATCACAATAAAGTAAGAGAAAATGACATTTTATAAATACCATTAATTTAACTGTTACTGTATATTGTATTTATGCATTCATACTATGTATTTTTTATCCACATTCTTAGTAAATTTTAATTTTATTGTTGGTAATGAAGAAAAACTTAAAATATGGTTTTAAGCATATGTAGAATGAAATTCCCTTTTAAATACTTGATAAATAGGGTTCTTAACCTGTAGCAGTAAGCCATGACTATGACTGACCGGAGACGGAATAATAGATACTTTGTGTGCGCATTCATTTACGCAAAGAATTGATGAACCTGAATCTTCTTCACAACTCGAAGTGGCTACATATTATACCATAATGCATTCCTAGTGAGTAAAAAAGGGAAACAATAAGCGTACAAGCATTTTAATATCGTCGTCTCATCATCATATCATTCATTTATTACATTACAAGGAAGTTGTGCCCATAGCCGCTCCTTATTATATAGTTATACCAGTAAAATGTTCATACTAAACCTGCCGACCCTATTTTGATCATAAAATCCTGTTGATGTTCTGTTATTTCCCTTTCATGCTTCTTTTGCCTTGATGGCTTTATGGATAAGTAATGTTTGTTGTACTTTTAAAGAAAAGAAGTAAAAAAAGACAAGCGGTAATAATCATACCAGTAAAGCTATAACTATACACACGATCTCGAATTCCAATCTGACTTTTCACACACCAAACAGGTCTAAATAAACAACTCTTCTTGAGATGAGCACTAGCCATATATAAGATGAACTGATAGCATGGTCTAATGAATTTGGATGATGTGAGCTATTACTACACAAGCACACATGTGTAGTTAATACTACCATTGTTGCTACACAAATATAACCAACAAAGAAAATTAGAGAGGATGGACAAGGCAGGTATTTAAATATTTCCTCCGGAACGAGTACTGAGTGACTGCAGCACGGTGGTAATAATGGCAGAGTTGGTTAAGTAATGTAGTAGTTCACCTTGTACTACTATTGAGGTTTTTTTATACATAACTTTTTAGATTGAAATGCTGATTTCACTGATGCAGCTCCTTCAATACACATTTTATATGATGTGAGAATGCAATATTTTTTAAGTTTCTTAATGTGTGAAGCACGATTACAAAAAGAATAGATTAATAAAATACAAGTTTATAAAGCTTACTTTAGTTGAAAAACCAACTAATTTTACAAAACTTATACTGAAATCCTCCACAAATACCATGTTCAGCCAAGTCAGTCACAAACGAAGCAGAAAGGAATGAGTATTACCTAATAATCCATTCCATCATTATCATCAGGGACAGCAACACCGACAAGGAAAATGTGCATTTGTGTAAGAATAAATAAAGTAACATACCTACCTACGTTAGCACATGGTATTACCCATAATATTCTTTTTTGTTTTATCATCATTTACAATATTTTTTAACTAGGATAGTGTAAAGTAAAGTACTGATAGTTTACTATATAAAAGAGAAGTTCAAGTTGCTGAATGTCTGTGTGCTTTCTAAGTCAAGTAGACTTGGAGAGGCAAATGATGGAAGATAATTACATGTTACAGATGAGGCTAAAACACATCAAGACAGCCATAATTCCTGTTTATCTGCCACAGCCACACACACAGGAAAAAGAGGCAAGGCTTTAAGTGAGTAACGAAACGAGAGCTTGAAGAAATATGGATAGAAAACGACGGGAAATAAGTAAAGCTGCATATGAACGGTGAATAAACGGACATGGCCACATTCACAAACATTTTTTTTCAAAATATATGCTTACAAAAGTACACAGAGAACGTGTGTTCTCTGTGCAAAGTCTCATTCAAGTTTTCGAATATTACATTTGGAGAAATCCTTAGAGACTCGAAACAGGGCTAGTAATCAGGATCACAACAGTACTAGGAGTAAGTTTTTCTAAGGAGTTTCGTTTAGATATATGTATTCGCTTGGCAGCGCAGCAGCGATAGATCTGCAGACTTGAAAAACGAATGTCTACAGTCTTGAGTAGGATTATATAGCCAGAAAGACAAGCGGGACAACACGCGTCCAAAACACACAACTTTTGGTAATACCCTAAGCAAGTCTACTATTATCTGTCCGTGTGTCAGTCCGCTAGAAATGAAAAATGATGCAAAACTTTTAACTTATTGTTATTAATATTATTAATGCATTGTAATGAAATGTCATAATAATGAATGGCGATGCTAGTGCCTAAAATTATGAGAACATGCATCAAATAACACATGTTGTGTCTTTACGTTAATTCGTTTCATGTAATAACGAAGCAAAAAATGTAAGTGAAGGACAGATGAGCTTCATTCTATGTTATTAAGTGATAAATTTTAAAAGTCAACGTGATGAGATGAGCATCAGCATGTAATGTGGACATTATAGGGGTAAGGTTTTAATATACAAGAATGTAATCAAAGTGAATTTTAGTTAGTGTATTGATCTTGTAAATCTTTCAAAAACAAAACCATTGACTATGTAATTTTTCAACTTGCTCGCAATAAGATTAATCATTCTTTATCCTTTAAATGTACATATAACAAGGTATCAATAAAAAAATAAATACCTCTGGTTGAAAAATGTACCTCTTTGACATTAAAGCTTAAAGATTTCGTGAACTGTATTATAAAAAGTGTCTTTTAGATTGGGGTTTTTACACATGAATGCAATACAATGGGGGTTCCTTTCTTTCAAAGTTTATAAAGGATCTAAAAATGTGCTCAACTTTCCCTTTACCTACCGCTGCACTATAATTGCGTGTTTGGCATTTCCTACTCTACGGACATTGAACATGCTTAAAACGTTAAATTATGTATCTAAATGTAACATACCAACACGAACTATATACTTAGCGATAAGTTACGTTATAGGAAACGTGTCAACTTCCCGGCTTCTATGTGTCTAGAAAAAAGCTGGTCAAATACCGACAGAATGCTTAAACACTCTTGTACAAAAATAAGCTAGACGAAAAGAGAGCAAGAAGGATATAGTACTTTTTAGGGTTTTTACTCGCTTTCGCTAATAATACCCTTTTCATAATAGGTACACTGCACAACAACATTGCATCTTTGTATATTACTCTCGTGATTTTCCATCCGGTAAAGCATAAGCACCAGGCTCACTCTCACATACCTATAAATACTAAAGGCACGAGAGAATTTTTATTAATTTCAAAGTTGCATGAGTCTTTTCTCTGCTCCTGTGTTTCTAGAACGTGTTTAAAATGGATTTTCTCTTTCCGTTTGTTTTATCCAGTTCTATTTTTTGTGTGTGGGTTTCCCCTGCAAGCCCGTATTGCCTTTTCCCATCCCCCTTTTTCACTCTCTCTCTCTATTTTTCATCTGCCGGGCAGGCAGTAGTCAGGGTTCAGGTGCGTGATATGAAGTAAATGAGAATGTGAAACATTATGGAGGCGACATTTATGTATGTTTGTTGTTTTCCTCTTGTGTACCATACTGTGTCGCATTGTTCGAGTGTGTGTGTGTGTTGGAGAAAATGCTGCTTTGTAACCCATGGACAGCAAATATATACGACGGTTCAAAGCATACTGATGCCTTTTCTCTTTAGTATAATTACTAGTTTTCAAGAGCTTTTATTTCCACTATCTCTACGTATTGTATATGCTCATTCCATTCATCTATGTCGCACCTGATCGAACTCGTGTCTTTCTCTTGCTTTCTCTCTTTGAAAAAATTCTTAGGCTTTTCCGGACTCTCAAAGTGCTTTTTATAGGATACATTGTAGTATACCCATAGCTTTTGGTAAAATTCAGGCTTCAAAGCACACCTGAACGTAATATCGTATAACTGGAGCTGGAGACTGTTCGTTACTTTAGTCAATAGATATATATATATACAATATATATTTCCGGAGTATAGTGATAATACACAATTTTTATGTCCGACATGCACCATAATGGACACTCGCATGAAGTTTCCAGGATAAAAACATGGCAAAAAGGCAGGACACGATGGATACATAAATAGCTCAACAAAATTAAGAAGGAATCGAATTTGTTGGGTGGACACAAAGTAATCAAGAACGAAGTAAATGACTTAGAAAGCAGTATATAGCGACTAGAAATACGTGCTCACAAAAATAAGAGCAGAATAGAACAAACCATGCTCTAGCTTCATTCTCTCGTTTAATACCGCTCAGTGACTCTGTAGTCTGAATATTTGTAACAACTACTATATACACACATGTCAATGAATTGGACGAGTCATTATTACAGGAACTTATTTGGAATCCTATATTGTGTGGATCAAATAATAAATTTTTTGGTAGCTGATGTTGTGAAAACATTATACAAACACAATGGTATATAAATATATATAGTATAAGAACAATTTCTCCATTATTGGTTCCCCCTTGGGGTTTCTTCTTATTTTTCTTACTTTCTCTTTTTCCACATACCTTTTTCATGGGGTTATTTTACTTTGGGAGGCGTTAGCCGTTTCAAGGTTACTTGTTGGCTACTATATCGTACACAAGTACAAAGTTACTTTATTACTTTCCTCTAAAGGATACACAACAGTAACGAGTTTATCTTGTTACCGTCTTACCCACAGTTAGTCGATACATGATATAACTGACAAGTCCTTTTTTATTCTGTTTAAAGACATAAAAACTGCTCTTCGTGAAACGAAAAAAGCATTTTCATGTCTAGAACGAAATGATTGAACAAGCCTGGCTTCTGGATGTCATATTTTGTCATCAGCCCCAAAGACTGTGAAGACCAATGTTGATATTAAGCTGTAACGTTTTAAAACTTAACTTTGCGTATCATCAATCATTACTCGTAGCTATGCTTTAACAAACAATATTATTTTCTAACTTCTACCTACATATTTGAGTATATTGCAAAAAGTAATTTTTATTTTCAATCAAAGGCAATTTTGTTTGAGATAAATATTTGAATTGCTACAGGAATGGCCAACGAGAGCACCTTAGCAAAGACAATAAAAAATTCAATCAGCACATATTCATATATGCTGTGTGCTGGTAATTGGTATGCTGTTACCCAGAATAAATGTAAAATGTAAGTAAGCCAATTGGCTTTTGAATGGATGAAATACTGTGCCTAGGCTAATATAGTGTCAGTGCATGCAAAATCGCAATTACGAGCTTCCGGCTTTTCCTTCGCGTTTTTCTGACCATACGTTTTCATACGAGGCTGAGAGCTTGCTTAATAACTGATAAATTCAAGGTAGAAATGGCTACCATCCTACCTCAGAAAATAGGCGTGTGCGTGGCAAAGTGTGTTGGCTTGATTTTTAAAAAATTACACGGGCAGGCAGAGGGTTTTGCAATTGTCATGACCAGTGAACTTGCCACAATAAAAGAGCAGATTGCGTCAAGGAAGTAGAGGTCGATGTGGTTATTCTCATTTTCCCAGTGATACATAAACTACAATACGCTGACAGTGAAAATGGCAATGTTTAATTTTATACAGAGCTAAAAAAGGAGAAAGGCCTGATAACACAACCAAGAGTTTCTCCTAACCACTAAATAAATATAATGGATATGGTGCATGTTATGCATAGTAAGTCGAAAATGTTAATTTACTCAAGTGTTTTTTTTTCTTTCTCTAAAATTCCCGATGCCTTTGCTATCATTAGCATATTATGGATAAACAGTTCTATTGCTTTGATTCAAACCTCTGTTTTGGCAGTTATATTTAACGTTCATACATATACTGACGTATTTGGATAAGAAAGTTTATTAAATGATACAATAAAGTGAAAGGAGTAAAATACGAACAAAAAAATTAATCCACAAGAAACACGGCAAATAACCCATTGTTTCAGCTCTGATATTTGCAACTGCCGGAGATTTATATCTACACTGGTGGAAAATGAATTCCATATTTAGATAAAGCCGTAACATAAACCTCACGCTGTAGTGTTTTGCTTGACTGCTACATAAACGCTTCTTTTGCTGAAGTGGCATTTATTTTGGGATTGAATGAAACCCCAATGGTGATGAGTTGTGAGTATTAAAACAAACGCAGTTGTCGGCATTTCGGATCTTTTGAACTTATGCGGTTTTCTGAATACGGCTATTCCTTTGTCCGTTTCATTATTTCTTGGTTAATATGTAGTCGACTCCATTATAGTTACAACACTTAGATATAAATTGGTGTTAGTTCCCAAAACTAAATGATCTTAACCTTTAGTGTGCTCTGTATATGTTGTGAAATGAATGGTTTGTCGGAATGGGAGAAAATAAAGTTTTAAAACAAAACTTGGCAAAATAAATAAATCGTTTTTACCGTGATAAGTAAATGTTACTGTTTCTACTATAAAATTAAAGCATGTTCTCCCTGCCATTTTGCTTTACTTCATTGGCCTGTCACGACAGTAGCCATTTCCAATTCATTATCACAAATTATAGTCTTGTCAAACCTGCTCCTGACATATTGTTATTAAACCTTCTCAAGACGGACAACAATTACGGTACATATAACTTATCAATATACATAGTTTATGTATACACATAGAAAAACGAACAAAATGATTGACATTGCACGTTAAAAAATAATAACACATAACATACGAAAAGCTTGTTTCCATAAAAAAAGTAGCATGTTACAACGTATACCTAATTTGAAGTACTAGAATCGATAAGGAGTGCCTTACAAACAATTTGAGCACATTTTATGATACAGATCATTACTGCTAAACTAATGGCCATCGCATCTCATATTACAAGATGCGCATCATCATAATATACTTTATAGCCTTTTCTCCTTTTTGTATTCTTCATGCCAATTAAATTCATTATCCGACTATTTTATTTGTTGTAAAGTTGCAAGTTCACTCTGGCTAATGCCAAAAAATGTAATAAAACCAGGAGCTGAAGCTGGGAGTTGTAATAGCACCACTGCTACCACCACCATGCATCATCATCATCTTCCTCAGCAACGTAAAGGGACAAAAAGATAATAAGGAACAAGGAACAACAAAATTGTCAGTCAGTCAAGAATGATTTAAGTTTTGTGAAGAATAAGCAGAAGACTCACAAGTAATAAATTGCGTTCCTACTTAATTTCGATCCAGTCTGTCGCATTCGAACAACAACTTTATGGTTGCAATTCTAATATATTCTCCTACAAAGTATTTATTCATACTAACTAATATATGTACCTATGTAAAAACTATATATAATCACATACAAGATTTTAGTGTAAGTGAACAATTCCAAGTAAGCAGTTGGGTGTAGACTCTTCAAGTGCCAAATCAACTAAGAAACAATCTTTCTCTCTCACACACACATCCCACTAAAATTACTGCTACTGACTGACTTCACGTCTTCAAATCTGACTTTAAGAGATCAGCACAGAAGAGTGCTTTTGAAACTTTTGCTTTACTTATAGGCTCAAATGGTGCTCCTTACTGGTAGAATGGCATTTTCACTTGTATGAGACTTAAACTTGCATATATGTAGTAGCATTATACACATATCATAAGAGAGAAAGAAGTGCTTGCAAATGATTCATGCATTTGCCTGAGTGAGACCAATTTTGCCGTGAAACAATGATGGAAAATAACCCAGCATGTAATGTGAAGTAATGCTAAGTTTTCCAAAAAGCCTTGAAGAAAAATAAGAGGAAAAGAAGAAGCACTTAGTAAATTCACTCATTCCATTTTGTTCACTATTGTACTGTACAGTTTTCTATTCCCAACAGCAAAGCTGGAGGCAGGATAATCATCTGAAGTGGAAGTAGTTAGAAAAGATACTTGAAAGAATAATAACATGATCTCCGTAGCATAACAACCCCCTCCATTTTAAAAAAATCTTTCTTTTTCTCTGCTACAGTATGGTGTGTATACTGTCCAACCCAAGTCACTCACACTTTTACGTTTGCTAATGAGTGTAATGCAATATCTCTTGTAGAAAATTATAAAAATGACAGGAAAATTCATTTTTCACATTTTAAAACACTCTCTCATCTAACCTCAAGCGTACTGGCAAAAAAGTCATAGCTATATACTAGTTTGAGTAGTTTTATGTACTTCTTCCATGAAATAGAATAAAGCATTTTAATTCCATAATGACACATGGAACAGGTTTAGCAATTTACTCTCCATCCTTGCAACAATCATAACGCACTACACACTAGGTGAATAGAAAAGCTTAAATCTTGGATTTCAATTAGTGATCTACACGAATACCTGATGTGCTTTTGCTACGAGATAATTCATACTTTTGTGATAATAATGACTAATGACAGTGTGCAATGGATACAACAAATGTACAATAATACTGTGTAGATTTGTGATTCAACTAATATATTTTAATTCATTTAATATAGCGAAATTCCAAAACATGTGCCTTTCCATAGCCTTGCAATTTCTGTCCTTTTTAAATATAACATCCCGAAAAAAATCGCCGGCCCAGAAATGGTTTACAAAGAAAGTTTTAGTTTGCAAGAGATAAGAGAGTCATGTAAATAGAGCAATGCACTATATTTGTTATTTTTTAGAAGATACATATATATGCGTAGTGCTACTATGAAAGATGAATTCTTGATGTTATAAATGTAAAATAGTGCAGGTTGGTTGGTTCTGAACATATGTACGTTTCAGAGGAGTTTTACTACACACATTGTGGTGTGACTCTTTTATTTATTCAAGTTTTTAAAGGTATTACATGTGTATACTAATGTGACAATTTTTTTCATTTCTTCTGTTCATCAGATGTTTCTATACAGATCAAATATTACTATATATACTAATCAAGTAGACTGTGGCATTTTATTAGTTTTGAGTAAAGTACTAAAGCCTTACTACGGTCGTATTAGCATCTTCTATTCAAATGTACCTATTATCTGCCTACATATTGTAATTTTTTTCCAACATTGATAAGCAAGTAGCAGGGTAAAATTTTATATTGCAATAGAATGCCACATTAAGTATGAATATTTACAATTAGATAAAGCTAGACAGTGACTATATAAATGAGATTTCCTATACATACGGAATAAAAATGGGCAAAAGCTTAAACTACCTTAGGTATGAATTCAATTTTGCAATTCATATTACCCAGCAGCCTTATTTTGAATAAATTGAGTTGTATGCTAAATACTAAATGTGAAAATTATAATGACTTAAATATATTGAAAAAGGAAATGTGTGAATGTTCATAAAAACCCAAAACTTTCTTTTGCAATATCCCTTCCAACAATGTGCGTTAAGTAATAAAATGTGTTCCATATGGAGCCAGTAATAATGAAAACTTGTAATCAGTATCATTACGGTGAAAGTAACAGTTTGCTAATGATCCATCATTCCGCTCACGCATCCATATCCACACTCAAGCCTCTCTTTCCAGAGTTAAATTATTGGGAAATCCAAAATCAGTCATGCTTACCTGAAAGAGAAAAACAAACGAGAAAAAAATCACAATGATTAAATACAACTCTTGGTTTGTAGTTTATTTTGTGTGTAACGAAAAAAATAGAAATTTCACATTAGGTACATCTCGGTTTAGGTCACACAGGAAATGAGAAACTGTTAGAGAGAGAGTAAAGAGGAAGAGAGAGGAATCTAATAATCTGTTAGCAAGAGAGAAAGGGATAAAGAAAGCAAAAGGTAAGGTAAATTGAAGACGGGAAGCATCTCCCTTTGAAAAGCATTTTTTTACGAAAACGAAGAAGAGTTTGGCAAATATCCGGAGAAAATCAGCTTTTCCTCCGTCCAATGCATTCCCTTGCTGATGCTGCTGCTTCAATGTTATAGTTTACAATGCAGTCTGCTTTTCTCTATGCCGGTCAATAATACACAAATGTTATCGACTCAAGGAAATAAGGTCGTGCTTTCGATAAAGCTTTTGTTAAATCTAAATATCCTTTTCCCGTTCCCCATGTGTGTTGTTCGTAGAATGATAATGGAGAACCTATAACTCGGCAGTATATGTTAGGAGTAGTGGTGCCGACAAGAGGTTTTTCTATTATATTCGTATACATATCCCTTCTCTTCATTTCCAATGGTCAGAAGTCAGAAAAAAAGAGCTGGAGAGCACAAGACATCATCATCTTCATCGTTTTCAACTGCCTCCAAAAAAACTGTACAATGTGATTTCTTTTCTCTCGTATTCTACCAGAACAAGCTGAAGTGAAAACACAGGAGCAGATGAGGATAAGAGGAGAACACACACACACAGTGACGGAGAAAAAGCAATCTAATCGAGCTTTAAATAAACTTTACCCAAGGAACAAGTCCAATATTGGAATGGAGAGCCATTGTGAATTGCCAGAAAACGACACAAGAAGACGTATATTTTCCCTAGATCCACGATTACCCTCTCGGTGTGTGTGTGTGTAAGTCTATTGACGTAACCCAATCGTGGTCAGAGAGGAAGTCGAGAGAGAAAGTTCACTGTTAGAAACATACGTGATTCTTGTTTTTCTACGCGCTAATAATAGAGGCGCTTCTTCTACATCCACAGAGCATATACATACATATACACATATGGACAATTTATAAAAGTACACCATTACCTGACACAGCAAGCTGGGCCCACCGTAACGGTGTCCCTCCATAATATGTACATTAACTAAGTCGCATTTTCTCTCTGCCATGAGTGTGTTTTTACTTGGGAGTTAGCTTTAGTTCATGAACATCATGAAATATTTTTACCCTTTGTATTTTTTTCTTTCTCTTTCAAGTTTTATACTCTCCAGCTTTTCAACAGTGGAGAGCCCCAACGAAAACTCAATTGTCTTCTATTCTATTCTCTTTTCCTTGTTACTTTTGGAAAAAGATCTCAGGGAAAACTAAACTAAACTATATACTAAGAAGAAAAAAAATTACTCTATGCTGCTAACCAACCCTAGTCCTGTCTTTTCGTTTCCCCTTTGTTTCCTTCCTGTTTGAAGTATAGGAAATAAGCTGCTCCTGCTAGCTCATCTTATTTTTTCTCTTCAAATTCTACTTAAAGGTTGCCAGAGTGTAAGTATAATAGAGAGAGAGAGAGAGAGGAATTGAAGACTAGGAGGTACACGATGAGATGAGCCAAGGCTTTCTCATCATCAACAACAACATGAGTATCATCATCATCATCATTGTCATGTTCTTTCTTCCCCAACTTTTTGCCGGTTTCTGGCACCATGCACCACTGCAATCATGCCATATACCGTGTTTCTGAGCCCTGATGTGATGTGGCACGGTTTGGTTTTGGGCTCCAGTATTCTGATGTGTAGGGTTATAAACGTAACTTGACGTGTAGTGCTTTTTCTTGCTTATTTTATCTTCTTACTTGCTTGTAGCTTAAAACAACACAGAACTCTCTGTTTGGTCTGTTCGTATAAAGAAAAAGTTAATGTTCAATATATAAGCTTATGAGAGTAAGTTCAACACAACACCTACTTTGCATCACCAGTATTATCCACTTGCAGCCAACAGGGCGAGCTAAGGAAAACAACCAAAACGGATGAACCACTAAAACAAAAAGGGAATGATGAGGATGAGGCTAACGAAAACCCATGCTTTCCCATCGTTTCCTTGAATTGTATATACATCTCAAAAGACTACATTTCACCAGATACTCTTCCAATACAAGGCAAACCTATATTTTGTGTATACATATGTATATGAGGTAAATTTTCTAAAGCATCTTTGAACACTGCAATTTGATAACCGTATTATAAAATTTAACTATACTCAAAAAATGGCCGGGTATCCTATAATCATTTACCTTATACGATGAAACTATTCTAACCAAGTTTATGCTAACCAGTAAAGTCACTTTTTCGTAACTTTGCTCATTACTTTGCTCTGCATCAAATATGCGCTTATATGCCTGTATTTAACTTTGCTAATGGACATTTTTCTTACTGTTCGTTGGAAAGTCGATATGAGCGTTCTCTTTTGTACATTATTAAAGATCCGATTTTCAATCTTGCATGTATATATACAATTTTATTTCTTGTAACATAGTTTCCATTATATTAAACTTTAGTCGGCACATGCAGCAATTTTTACTGCATTGTGAATAGGTGAATATCAATCCAATTTTCTTTGCATATTCTGATTCCTATTTTGTGCACAGAATAGAATGCCAAAATAACATACATATTTGGAATACACAAGATTCGGGAAACTTTAAAAGTTTAAATGGAGAGCGATACAATATTCATACTACATACCTATGTGCATATACGGTGTACTGCATATGGAAATAGTTGCCGCTAGTATTCGTGGTGCTAGTATTAGCAAGACAAGCACTTCACATTTCCATATTTCTATTCTTATGCGTTTCGACAGACACGCAAGACTTGAAATATATGTGAAAGGAAAGATGAAGAAAAGTAAAAATGGAGAGGAAAATGCGATAAACCCTTTTCGTTCTTTCTACAAAAAATGCTGAGTTGAAGGAGATGAGTTGAGACATCTCCGCTCATATTATGCCTAAGCCTGTTTTACAATACGACGTCACTCTGGGTGAGTGGGTACAGCAGCGAGGTAGCAGTGCATTCTCCCAGAGTAAAGAAGAGAGGGCGACGAAAGAATTCTCAAGTTTCACAAATCCGTCATAAAATTCTCACATTCACACATTCCATCTAAAAAAGCTTTAATAAAATGCATCGAATTAAAATGAAACTTTGCCGGCAGAGCAGAAGTAGTAAGGCGTTGCACAAAAGATAGGCTTTCAACATTTTTGCCGCACTGGTTGAAATAGGAGAAGTAAGACATCATCGTCATCCTTTCCTCCTAACCACACTACACAATTTTTCATGTTACATTTAAATGCATTATATTTTACTTGCTTCTCTAAAATATTGTATGTGACTACCTTTCCGACTTTTCATTCCATTTTTTACTTAACTTTGTTTTGCCAAATAAAGTACTACCCTTTTATAGTGGATAATATTATTATCAGCAAATATTCAACCTAGTTTTTACCTGGTTATTTTCAATCAGAAACTGTAATCCTCAAACGAGGAATTTTAATATATAGTACACTTTAATAGGTTTAACACACAGATTACGTTTAACTAACTTTGTTTCCGCTAAAACTTTGGCTTGCTACTCGACTACGTATTTCTACCAACAGATCCAATAACATAAATACCCAAGATAAACTGAACACCTCTTCCAAAACTTTTGTAACTCCGAAAAAAACATTTTTCTTCCAGCAACATTCTTTTGATGTTGGCAGCAATAAATTATTTGAGACATATTACTTGTATAATATGGAGTTCAAAGTAGCAAGTAGCTGGGATTATGCGATGTAAAAAATTAAGCAAGATGGAAATATTTTTAAATGCTAAAGAATGGGTTTTGTTTGCTTGCTGAGTTCTTTCCTTCAGCACATTTTCAAAATCGTAATGATACTTAGTATGCAAGCAGCCAAGCTAATACATGTTGATTTTAACTAAAAATAAAAAAATCAAGTAATCTGTCCAGCATGTGCTAATGCGAACGGAAAACGCGCTGTAGTGTAAAAAGCATTTCATAAACTGTCGTATTTTACGAAATGGGATTTTAGGATATAAAATATTAAAATTCACAAATAAAGAGAAGAGAATTCACACATGTGAAAATGAGCATTAAGAAACTATGTAACACGTAACCATACTTTGCATAAACTAATATAAATATACCTAACTACATATGTGCCTACACTATTCAGGTATAATGCCTTGCCTTGAGTGAAATCTGAATAATAATAGGATTCCTGTTTAAATGCCAGCAACTTGGTAGAAATACATCTTAAAAAGGTGATGCGCTCTGGATTTATGATATTTCATCTCCACAGCTTTCATCAAACCCCAGCTTGGATCAAAGAACTTTCCTTGCCTCAAAAACAGGCTGGAAGGTACAGACATAATGATGAAATAAAAGTAAATGCTGTGTTGCCGCAATGCGAGACGGCAATAAAAACCTGAATCAGAGCAGAAGGATGTGTGTGCATACATAACAAATAAAATGTATATTGATATGCAGTACAAAGATTTTTGCCTAAAGGACCACCCCTGTAGATAGATTCCACCATCTTCACACCAAACATTAACTCACACGAGATACTTCTCTTTTTAAAAAGATCATAAGGAGCCAACAGTAAAACCAGGAGGGTGTTTCCTTATATTATGACAAACCGTAACTGCTCTGAATAAATCTCACACTAGGGGTATTACGTACATTTAAAAGAATTACGGGAAAACATACGATTGTTCGATGCCACCATTAATCAATACTTTATATTCCATACTGTCAGATTTATCACATCATCAAAATCATCTGGCCTTTGTGTTCTTGTTTGCAAAAAAAAACTAAAAAAAGAAATTGAGTATGTGTTGAGAGTTAACCCTCAAGACGTCTTAAATCAAATTAGTAAAAAAGTAGGAAGTGTATATATGAATAACTGCAGATACAAATTTGCTAGTGCTTCTTATATGTCACTTAACAGTGTGTGATTTTTGGCTTTATAAAATCACAAATGAGAAAAGGCTTCACTTTTTTGCGTTGTTTGTTAACATAATGGCTCACAGTGCGGCTTATAACTAACCGTTTGTACACCATTTTGCATCCGAAACGTTGCTTTCATCTCCACTCAAACTTTTCAAGGTTTACACAGCTCTTGAACTGATGGGGAATAAAAAGATTATAGAAAGCCCTTTTTATTTTCTTAACGCATACGTGCATACTACATTGGAGAGAGCCTAACGTGTAACTACTGAAAACAAAATGAAATAAAGACTCTTTCTTCGTTCGATGAAAGGCTTTGTCCATTTGATTCCATTTTAGAAAAACGGGTTAATGTGAAATCTAGTTTAAATACCTTCTTGGTGCTTTACACATATTACATAGTTGATAAATGACTTGCACAATTTTTATCAAATCGCAAAAGGAGCCATGCTGTTTATATCCTCTCAGCAGTATTTTTCAATCCTTTTTTTTCATTTTATCACGTAGAGTATTAGTTTATAGTAAAGAACTCCTTTTTTTATTCAATTCATTTTGAGCCCAAACTTTTTCACTTATTCAATTCAAAGTGATTTTCATCCTCTTTTGTGAAGACATTGGCGCACATAAAAATGTATTTCGTCAAGTTAAGTTTTTCAGCTGTATTACTACACGCTATTTGCCTACATCTTATATACATACACGCCTAAGTGCTTGAACCGTAATGTCCTTGGGATTTTGGGACCACCATTTTTGTAAGGGGCATTATTCTACAGTAGATGTGTATATGTGTGTGTATGTGTGCATATAAAGACATGCAAACATTTTAGATAGTAATTCTAAAGTGGTTGTGTGGAGGTTGAACTGAATTTTAAAATATTACCCAGTCAAAGACAATCTGCATAAGAATGGCTCAGCATGGCTCATGGTACTTTTTTAATGCTGATCCCCCATCGCCATATTTTTAGGCTTTAATATTATTGCCGTAGTGTTGTACAACTATGTATTTTTTAATTTGGATTTTGTTGTTGTTACTGCTGCTCATGCTCTTGTGTAACTATAACTGTGTGAATGCTTTTGAAAAGAACATTATTATTATAAAGCGTCTATTTGTCCTGCACTCACTAAGGGCTCGTCGACTACCACGTAACCACTAACTATTGAAATTTAAGGAAGCGTAAAATTCATGAGGTTTCGCTATTCCTCCTGGTTCCACAGAATAATACGGAATAACATGATTTTTTATATCTTTTCCATTCTGTATATGTTTTTTTTTGCATTTTGTATATTATCTGTGGACGCCAGATCCCAAAGGACTTTATTACTACTGTTAGACGCAATTTTGTTGGATGGATTCAACTTTTTTTGCATGTACCTATAAGCGGCTAAAGATTTTGAGCATCTGGAAGCCGTGATTTGATATAGCAGTCAATGCCGGAACTAGAACAAACGGTTTATGAAGCCGTGCTTACATTATAGCCCTCACAGAAAATATTTCCGAACAGTTTTAATGATTTACGAGAGGCAATCAGAAAATTTTAACAAAGACAAGTATTCAAATTTACTGTAATCATATCAAAACCGTATTTTTTCATTTGGGCATATTTATTTTCCCCAGATTTTTACAACCAAACAGCACTCCAACTTTGCATGCTCTTATACAACTATATAGCTCATGTGAATATTAGTATAATCTTGGGAAGTGAATGAACACACATTCCAGGATGCGTACAAGTCGGCGTCGCCGTCGTCGGTATCCCTTGAGATCCTATAATATTACAAACTCGTAAAAAATTCTTGTTTTTGTTGTTTTATTCCTCTTGGAAAGAACACAAAATATAAGTAAATATAACATGTATATTCTTTAAAGGAATTACCTACATTTACAACTTTTAATGTTTACCAGAAAAAAACTGAGCTAAAAGCTAAAGAAAAACTTTATTCTCACATAAACAAAACCACGGCAAAGAAAAAGACTCATTATCCAATTGCTTCATATCCCTTGAGAATGTTTATTACAGTCGTAAGCACATACGTATGTAGTACACACTTTATAAGATACATGTGTCTGTCTGCCATTCCATAGCATAAAACGTGTAC
Source organism: Orchesellides sinensis (assembly GCA_027744375.1). Taxonomy (NCBI): domain Eukaryota; kingdom Metazoa; phylum Arthropoda; class Collembola; order Entomobryomorpha; family Orchesellidae; genus Orchesellides; species Orchesellides sinensis. Next base: position 47,907 of record JAHZNG010000646.1, read on the forward strand.
TGTTATATAAAGGACCCCCACTCTTTCACTCCGTGTTGTTTCTCTACTATGTCATGTCTTCATTTGGAATTCTTTACATTTTACAACCCCATTCCGGTTGATTTGGAGGTGAACCGAAAAATTCTGAACTGCATCTAATGAGCTAATGCATCATGAACAAGGCTCCTTTACAGTCATGTGGCAAGACACTACAACAATTTCAGTTATACCTTTTCTTTATCGCCAGATATAAACAAAGACTGGAAGAGTCAAACGGGAACTTTTAAATATTCAAGCCATTCAAGGCAATATAATCTACTTATATATGTGCTTTCTTATATGCATATACACGGTTACAATGAAAGCAAGTCTAAATTAAAAATAACCGATCGGTTATGCATCTCAAGTGAGCCTGATTTCCTAAATCTATCTTGAAATATTTTTGTAACTTTGTTTCATGAGCATTCATGCTTCTTTGTCTTGGTTTTACTTTCAAGGCCCAAAATGTTCCTTGCAACGAAAAAACACCGAGATCAACCTTTTTCCCTTCTTATCTTGACTCCAAACTAACCTAACCTAGTGCAATATAGTAAAAGGATTCCATTTTAAAAAATGAGAAAGATGCATTGCTGTCTAGTTATTTTGCTCAAGACAAAAAGATGAGTGTCTGTTTAGAGGTAGCATAGTATCAGTGTTACTTGTGCATACATAGTGTAGTATTATACTAATATAGGAAGTATGGTATAGGAAGAGAGTAGTAATAACGAAACAACAACCTACCCTACTATTACAATTTTACAACTTTAATATAACTAGCAGCTCATGGCTGCTGTTTTTACTCCTGCCTGCTTCTGCTCCTCCACTACTGATGAGATGAAATGCTTATATTTTTATTATTTTTCTACGAGCTGAGAAGAAGCAGTCGAAAAACAGCAAAAGCACTAGGAAAAAACGTTGATTCTTAGTAGTTGCGAAGAGATGTTTAAGGATGATATGATCTTGGTCGTAAATAGACCTGGAGGGGCTTGTCTCACATTTCCTTCAAACTGCCGGACATAAATCTCCAAAGGTTTCCTCTTTGGCATATGGAAAAAGGAAGCTCTGTGGTAAAGAAAAATATATAAAAAAGCTAGCAGGCTACGTACTACCATGCCACACTAAAAGGCAAAATTGCCTTGCATTTCCAGACTAAGAAAATACATGAGTTGCTTTATTCAAAGATTTTTTTAGTTCTACCGGTATTTCAGCTCTTTGTGTGGTAGTAAAATTCTAGAATGGCAGGGAAATAGCTGTGCATTTGGTACTGGTACGGTTCTAATACTTTGTCCCTGGAAAGAATCTACAATTCTAAAAAAGAAAGCCCGTATGTTGTTATCTCAATTCAGTACTCAAAATTCACATCAACAATCCACAAATCCTATGCATGCCAGATCATACGTTTTTCTAACTGAGTATTTTATATATCTGCTTTGTATTTACAGCAATGCGTCTCTCAACTCTAAGCTTTCTTGCAGTTTAACCGTTTTCTTTTCAGCATTCCTTGCCTTTAACAAGATGTGCAATTTTAGTAAACTCTTTTCCTAAAACATTGTATTTTTACATGCTTTCATAAAATATTAGTGGCTATCTCGATATGTATGTAAATTATTACTGCTGGCGTGGTTGATTTGTTTCAGTAGATGATTTATCGATGTACTCAATTTTTTTTACTATTTTATAATGCTCAAGCTCGTGTGCCCGTATATACTTTCTGAAGATCCATTTTTGAAATGGCTCTATCAAATTTCAAAAATATTCACTGCGAAATGTGGTACAAGTCTATTGTTTAACCCTTTCCCGAATTATTTTCCGTGTATGAATGAAAATTCCGTGAAACCCTTACAAAATCATATTTATTATATTATCTTACTTCTTTACATTTGTGCCAATTTCAATTGTAGCGGAATATGACAAAAGTATTTTACTTACCAATTGTATAGATTTGTGCAAGTTTGTTTTGGTAAGCATTTTTGCAACAAAAGATCTGAGCTGATTTAGAATCATGGTTTATTGTTGTAGCATTTTCAATTGTAACCCAAAACCAGAAAGATGTGATGAAACCTGCTTAATTGAGCATATATTGAGCAGCTGCTGTACAACCACGGGGCTCTAACTTGGTCAAATTCTGAATACGCAGATGTAAATTCCTCAAAATGCAAAACGACATTACTCCTTTCCTTACCCAACACGTGATACAAATCATGATGAGGTGGATAATAGTCTCGGTTTGTTTCCCTTTAATAGCGCAGCATTAAAAACGGTATCACAGATTTCTGTGCAGGAGAAAGACTTTTGATGCAGGCAAGGTATATCGCATAGATAAGGAAATCCAAGATAAAGTTACAATGTTCCAAATTTGGGAAATGATTTTTCTTTTACCTTTCCTTATCCGCTAAAGGATTTCAAACGAAACGGGTACTAGAATCTCTAACCTTATCGAATCAACAGAATTCCGGTATTTTATCCTTACGAATGTATTTATTAGATTCATGCACATAATGCAATGGGCTTCTTCTGATGAGCAAGCACGATCTTAGCAAAACCTAACGCTCTATGTGTTTTACACTTGCTTAAATGTATATCCATTCTTGAACGCGTAGTTCAGGAGAAGACACCCATAGTCAATGTCGTAAGGCGTATTCAGTGGATAGTTGTGGAAGATTAGTTGGCCACTGTGAAGCCTCAGAACTTTTTTCCTGTGCTCCAAGAAATGAATATATCGCATTCTTACTACCTACAAGAATCGCAATAGATGTGAGAAAATGTTTTCTTTCTTTTCCTTTATCCGTTTGGTTCTACCGGGATATACAAACACTAATGATAATGATCAATATCGCTTCCTAGCTAATGGCTGGAATGAAGGTGAAGAAGCTACAAAATCCCGAACTACTTTCCTAGCATTTTTAAGGTACAAACGTTGCAGAGGTAAAAAGACTTCATTGGATGGCAATGCATACGATGAGTACATGCATAGAAGTAAAGAAATCTATGAAAAGCAATTTTTGTACATACATTTTTTTATATCTATGAGAAGTTCATATTATGGTGAATCATTCAAGTCTACAATATTTATTCGCCTGCAGTACTTAAACAACAACAATTTGTCTTCCGTGTGCATTGATGGCTATGAATATCATCTGATTTGCATCATGACTATAGCCACTGAAACTAGACATGCCCGTTTCCAAAAATACACACGATTCCTTAGCATCCGTAGTAGTACATATTGTACATTAAATCTGATGTTGTAAAAATAAAAATAAAGTTATTTCGGTACTTTACACAGGTACTTTTCCGGAAACTGGTGGATAGTGAACGTTGCCGAGTGAAAATGCCTACCTCACACATACACACACACACACACATGGACATTAGTAACAGAAAAAAGTAAGGGTTTCTACACATTACGAACATTTATCATTGCATTCTGATCGTGTTTTCTTCTGCGATATCACTGTTAAAGTCAGGCAATACGATCATTATCATCTTCACCAACGACCGTAAATGGTACTTTCAATCGCAATGCCGAAACCGTATTCCGTATATTACTTAGATTCATTCATATCAACATACCAATATGTACGTACGTTATGTACAATGCAGGAATTGGGATTATTACGAGCATATCGTTAGGGACCCTTTGCCGACGCATTGGCTTTCAAAGCTTTATATCGCTTCCCATGCCACACTAGCTGTAGCTGATAATAGAGAGAAAGTTCTTTTTATTTCTTTCTTTTTCAGTAAAAACTTCTAGGAACCATTACTGGTGTCAATAGAAGTGGTAGCGCTGCTTGACGTAATGCCAGTGTGGTACAATGTTGGTGATGGAGAAAAATGTTACTCAGGCTTTTTTTCTTTTTTTTCCTACGGTCTACAATTGAGCTGGAATGGGAGCATTATCAAGGAGTGGTAGTGAGTGTAACAGATACATATCTATAAACGGAGATGTTACTATTATTGTTTGATAGGAATTTTAGGGGAAGAAACGTTAACGCTTCTACATTTACTCCTTCAGTAGATAATGTAGCTCATCAGTTTGCTGTCTATTCAAGAAGAGAGCGTTTTGCTATCGCCAGCAATGCAGCTGGAGTATCAAACTCACAGTCGACTACTCTAGCCTCCAATCTAGTCTCCAAGTTTTTATTGAGCACCTATTAGATGGAAAATGATTTTATCTGGTGTACTACGAAATTTACATGTATATCGTAGAAATACTAGAGGAAACCGATTTTTCTTGGAAAATATTAATTACCTCTACGATATGCGGTTCACGAGAGCTCTTTACTTTAACTCATAATAATTTATTTGCCATCAATTTTGTCCATAAAGGTGACCTACTTTTAGGAACGGATTTTGCAGTAGGAATTTGTGAAAGTATAGAGAATGAGATACGCTAATGCTTTATTTTATCGATTTACTGTTTCAAAAAGAACGAAAAAGACACACACAACAAGATTTATCATCACTTCATCTTTTTTTCGTACGAAACGAAAAGCGTGTGTTGTATACTTTAGCACAACTGTCATTTCGACGTTTCAGCGTTTCCATTACAAAACAGCCTGGCCTATTTTACTCTGAAAACATTTATTGACAAAGCACACTATAAAACACACAAGAATAGACATAGATTCATTCATTTTTATTTCATTCATTTATTCGCCAATTCTTTCTTTAGTTCATACATATAAACGCCCTTTTCCCGAAAGGCTAAAGGTTTATTGCTTCATTGTCAAGCATTTTTTTTCTTTCCTGCTTTAAAATTTTCTTTCTTCATTTCTCCTTTCTTGCCACTTTCCCAGAAACACAGACATAACAATAATGATAATAGAATTGCCTCATACTCATAAGTAGAAAAGTACGCTAAACAAACTAGAACGATAAGTTAAAAGGAATGAAGCATAACAAATACGTTCTTGTGTACAGTTTTTTTCTTCTGTGTATATTTTTGTTCGTATTGAAGTCCCTGTTGAATTGTAAAACAGC